>JBCEWB010359358.1:0-21227 GCA_039654565.1 Peronia peronii
GGAATGTTTTTTTTCCGGTTGGAGGGATTTCCTTCCCCCCCTCCCCCCCCCTCTCTCTCTCTCTCTCTCTCTCTCTCTCTCTCTTTCTCTCTGTTGTTTTATTTTTCATCTGCTATAATAGTAAAACAGCTGTACGAGACATCTGACAGTCTGCTTTTGGTCACTACAGTTTTGTGTTTGAATCAAAGAGTCAGTTCGTTGGGGAGTTTCTCTGTCTCACTCTCTCTCTGTTCTTACTCTTTCTCTCTATTTCTTCGTCTCTGTCTCTCTCTCTCCTCTCTTTCTCTGGATCTCTCACTCTCTCTCTCTCTCTCTCTTCCCCCTTTCTCTCTCACACACACATACAATAGACACACTCTAACTCTAGTTAACTTACTCTTGCCTCCTTCACCTCCCCCTCCTCCTCTCCATACATTTCTCCTATCCTCACTCCTTCAGTTCCTCAATCTTTCCCATTCTACTCTTCTCTCGCTTTCTTTCTCTCATTCCATTTCGTCTCCTTTCCTATCCCCATCCTCTCTTCATTTCTTTCATTATCTTCCTACCCTCCTTTCCTCTCTTACTTCTGTCTGTTGCTCTTTCTTCTCTTCCCTCTTGTTTTCCATCTCTTTCATTTGTTCCCACCTCCCTGTCTCTCCTTCCTTCCTTTCTATTTCTCCCTGCCTCTGGCTCTTTCTGACTTTCCTCTGTCATCCCCACCAAAGGGCCCTCTCTCTCTTCAACGCATAGATCCGCCCCTGATAATCTGGAAAACAGCCAGTTCTTTTTGATGCAAATGTGGCAATGTAAACCTAAGTCCGAAAGACCTTCGCTGTCAAACCGAAGGTTAGGAAGATAATTTATTAGTTGGTTCGGTGTTTCAACTAAAACATTCAAATTTACATCTAACAACACAAAGATGTGAAGAAATGTTGTTTTTTTTTAACTTGCAATTACACAGTGTTTACTTTTTTATGAGTTCAAGACATCTACGATCTCCGCCATTCCTTACTTATTTTAGCTACAATCCTCTTTTTGTGTCTCTCTTTTTCTTTATTTCTATTTGGGTCTATCTCCTATCTTTTCTTTTCTTTTTTTTCCTTCTTATTTTTTTATCTTTCTTTAGTTCTTTCTCTCGTTCTTATGTCTGCCTTCCTTTTTCTTTTTTTTCTGTTTCTTCATTTTCTGTTTTTGTTATCATTTTCCTTTCCTTCCCTTCTTTCTTTTCCATAGTTTTTTTTGTCTTTCATTTGTCGCTACTTTCTATCAATCTACTTTTCTGTCATGATATATCATTCATTTTCTCTCATCCTCTGTCACTTTTTTTAAAATCCTCCAACGTTTTCTTTTCGGACCTCTTTCTCTTTCTCTCTCTCTCTCTCTCTCTCTCTCTCTCTCTCTGTCTTTGTCTCTCTTCCTTTTGCTGTTTCTCTCTCTGTTTCTCTCTCTCTGTTTCTCTCTCTCTCTCTCTCTCTCTCTCTCTGTTTCTCTTTCCCTCTCTTATTCACAAGATCTGACCCTTAAAGGGAAAAAGGCAAATAATAATAATAATTAATTAATTAACAGACAGATAAATAAATAAATATAATAAACCATGGCTTGAAATATTTCAAATTATCTGCGATTATTTTCTTTCTCTTTTTTTTTCTTTTAAATAATCTATTTTAAACCAATCCGTTCTATAGGCCTAAAGCCGCGCGAATGAAATTCTGGCAATGTTGCAATTCCCTTATTTCTACAACAATGTAGCCCTGTGTTGTACATACTGAAGAAGTTTCAGCCTCATCTGTTGAGAAGCGTAGCACACAGCATAGTTTATAGGGAGACCTAGAGTGGAATGCGTTCACAGTGTTGACAGAGGGAAAACAAAGGACCTTTTACAGCTGCCTGCATGTCTGCCCTACTTTCTTGTTATTTAGATCTAATAGCTTTTATTTTTCGGCCGCTCCTAACGTCAAAAAACACTATAATTATGATTTGAGCCTAAACTCTTGTTGACTCCGGATCCTTGCTTGTCACTGCTGTGAAAAAACGGGCCTCATTTTGTGTAGCCGTTTTCTTTAACAATTACTTTAAAAGACCCCATTTACTGTAAAACTGCTTCGATTTATTAAGTAGTAATCGCTAATCTCTTATAATTTAAAGCTTTATTGGGAAGCCTAAACACTGAAAAGACATCTGGTTTTGTTACTGTTGTGAAGAGTTTTATCGTAGAGAAAACAATGGCTAAAATTTAAAGTCAGTGGCTTTGATAAGATTACTCCTGGCATAGTAAATATTGAGCTTGAAGCTTTGGGGAGGTTTACAGCACGCAATTGCGTCGTTCATCGCCCCCCAACGTCCCCTAACGGGTGTCGCAAGCGAGAGCTCCGCCAGTTTCCGGTTTCCCTCGGCACTCGAGCAGACATCATAACAATCCAAGATGGCGAACAACAAAGTCTGTTTGATCCTGGGCATCAGCTCTTCGATTCTCAGTCTAGCTTGTGTCGTGATCGCTATGGCGACATCACAGTGGTTTATTATTCGTACCAAATACTTCCAGAACGACGTGGGATTGATGTTACATTGCGATGTTTACAGCCATTACTGCGGAGATATGGAAAGACTGAATGCATTGATCGATGCCCATTACGCTTGTAAGTTATTGACATCATTGCGAAATGAGTGGTTTGACTGTTGAGAACGAGATTGAACAATAGTCTGGAGTTAAAAACTCTAGCGCTTTTGAATTATGTTATTTTTTTCTATTCAGTTTTCTACAAACTGTTATTCTGCAGTACAACGTAACAACTGCAAGAGGAAGAAGAGATCTCTCCGATTCATTGGTGACTCATGGGGAAATGGGTTCAAATCAATGGGACTGGGAGTCAAGAAAATGAAAACGATCCTCAGAAGTTCTGATAAATTATAGAATTGTAATGAATTAAAGGATGAAAGACAATCCTTTGAATTGTTAGATATAGACACTCAGTTTTCAAACTATGATTTCATGTCATTTAATACGGTAATGAAAATTGCCCATATTTGAGTTTTCATATTTTAGTCCGCTGTATTTGTATGTCAGCTTGTCATTGACTGTTATGGCCAGCTGACCTCTGTGAATAATAAAATGAACAATGTTATTCCCATACAGTCAGATGTATTTTAAGTGTTAGAAACATGAAGAACTGTGTTCTGAACTATGTAATTGAAGACAATAATGAAATTCAGAAGGTTTAGTGGCAGTCTAAAGTGTGCAAAAAGAATATCTGAGCAAGAAGATGTGACCAGGGGAAGGGGGAGGGGATGTGTGTTTTGGGGGGGGGGGGGGGGGGAGAAGAATGACAAAAGGTCCCAACTGGTACTATAACTAGATATCTATATTTATGAGAATCAGAATCCATCATAGGAATGCTAATAAAAATTCTGATTTAAAAGAATAGTATTCTGGAGATCACTTTGTCATTAATTAAATCACAGATTTTCTGAAGATAGTGAACCATTTGTATTTTTTAACTCTGCCAGAAGATCATGAAAGATACTTTGCCAATTTTACTTCTGTCTCTCAACTCTCAAAATATCTTATCCTGTCTTTAAATCTGGTCTGTCATCATGCCTGTTCCTCACTAACTTGTTTCTTGACATTCCTGATGCTTTTGAAAAAATACAATGATTAACTAAGAAAGCATTTTTCTTTGTCAGTGAAGTACAGCAGGACTCAGTAGTTCACCATGCTTTCACTAACGGAAACATGTAAATAATGGAAAAACCTCCCCAAAGCTTCAAGCTCAATATTTACTATGCCAGGAGTAATCTTATCAAAGCCACTGACTTTAGATTTTAGCCATTGTTTTCTCTACAATAAAACTCCTCACAACAGTAATAAAACCAGATGTCTTTTCACTGAACAGTCATATCCATGACTAACAATATCCATGAGTGGAGGATAACACAGTTCAAGTTTGTCAGTGGAGTTCACAAAAATTCTGTGTGTATTTTTCAGCTTTGTTCCGATCAGTCCAAGCCATTTACCTCCTCCACTGTCTGGGACTGTTCATTGTCACAGTCACCTACCTACTTTACATCATTAAGTTCATGCCCACTAAAGGAAGCTTCAGGGCTTTGACAGCATTCAGCTTTTTCACAAGTGAGTATATCGTCATAATGATCATTCCATAATTGCATACTTTTACTCTTTTTCTTGTTTTTAGATTCTGAGTTGCCATATTAGCCACAGTTACCACTCTACACATGGAATCTAGCATGTCAATCGAGCTCGGGAGCTAGCGGCCACAGTACTGTGCTCTCGTGCTAAGTCCGAGCTTGGGTGATCTAAGTTCGAAAATCAGCCCACAGACTTATTAAATGTTGATAATTATTCCAAAAATATATCACATGAAAGAGGACTAAAAATGCTATCGATTGGTTGTAATTCTGCAGGTCTACGCTTTGAAATAGTTGAGAAATCGATCTGGAAACGCGTTTTCTACTTGCCACCACGGGATCTTCCTCAGCGGCAGCCGAGCGGGATCGGGAATTCGCGACTACCTCTCTTTCAAACTCATTTGTGTTCTTATCTCTCATTGGACGGGCATGAAATTTTTCAACCAATCGCAGCTGATGTAGTTTGACATGTCGGTATCAAAAAGTTTCCGGTAGAGCTATTATTAGTTGAGAACGAGGTGGATAAAGTTGACGACCTGCCATTTGGAAACTAGACATGCGCCACTTTCGGAGATTGTTTTGCATGACAGCAGGTATGCTGATGTTTATTTCTATGTATGATTCATACCTGTGCCCTTTGTTTGCATGCATTTATGAAGCCATCAAACTTGACCAAAATTTAAAATCGGAATCGGCGAGACGCTTATCGGCTGGCTCTGCTCCAGGTAAGGAGTTTGTCACCATGACGTCACTGACCTACTAAAGGATGTCTTTGTTCACGGGGTTTCATTGGCTGAGCGGAAATGTGCTAGTCTATTTATAGTGCAAGGAGAATGCAACAATGCAAATGACTGGGAAATCCTTTGCAAAGCGCTCGCAGCTGAAAGAGATACACTATAGACCTAATTATTTTGCTGTATTTGCCGTAAATTATTTTGGTGAATGCTTTTTTGTTTATCATCAGAGAAACATTTTTCATGCTGGTTAATGGTTGAACATCAGTCCTGTGAAAATATTTGTCAGTTTTAAAAAAATACATGTTTTTATAAACACCAATGTGAAAACGTTTCAATTTATTTTGGCAAGTGTCCTGATCACTACAATAATTTATACAAATTTATACTAATCAGCCAATAGAATATTCGTCAGCACCGTTTTATGTGGCAAAATATTTTTCCATATGATATGAAGTATCATAGTATGTGATAACAATAATTTGTTTTGTCATGAAAAAATCTGAGGGTCTCTTTTTTGTTGTGTTCTTATTGGATTATATGCCATTTTATGCTAATTAACCTTTAAAGTATTTATCTGTCACTGCTCTTGATGATTTCATTGAATTCTAACATGTACATGTTTATATAATGCATGTTTAAAGAAGAATGAGCAAATATATGTATTTGAAAGTATCGGATCTTTCAAGTAATTTATGCTAATTAGCTAATAAAATATTCACCTTTAATGGTATTTCTGAATGAAAAAGTAGCTTACCTAAATAGTAACATGTAATATTATAACAATAGATCCAGTACTGTTTTTCTGTCATATGAAAATTCAATGTTTCTGAACATATTTGATGTTTCTGTAATAAAATATGCTAATTAGCTAAAAAAATTACGCACCGATGAACATTTTTGATGGTTTCATCAAATTCCTCGTGAAAAAATACATGTATATATGCAAAATTTCATAATTTTACACCAACAGTAGCCTTTTTATTGAATGATTCCTTGAAATTCTGTGTATTTTTGGTACCATGGCATTGTAGTTTTTTCCCTATATAAATGTCTCCTAAAAATGACCAAAAAGGGCAGAAAATTGCATGCTAAAAATATTCATAGAATTGTTATTTACCAACCGATTTTAAAAATTCAAAAAGTTCTCAAATCACCACACCATGCTCTACACCTCAGTAACATAACTTTCTTAATATTTCAGACTGTTAATTTTGGATTGACATTGCTATGGAATCTACTGTAAAGTTTCTTTTTATTCATAGCACAACTGCCTGAATCATGTACTTTTAACTTGTTCAAAACAGTTTATATCCATTTTCTCAAAACAACTGAAAGTGATTTGGACCATAGGGAAATGATAATTGTGTAAATTTTTTACTAGATACCATTTTCTATCTCAATGTGCCATTCAATCAAAAGGAGATTTAGCTTTCAAACATAGGCTAGGTGGGCCACAGCCCCTGCCTCTTATATTGATTAATGAGATGACTCATTTCATTGAAATGGTTAAGGCATTATAAGTGAGAATATTTCCTTTTAAATTATTTTTACAGCTTTTTTTTATATTTATATATATACATTATTATACTTTTGTAATGTAGAATTTTCTTGATCGTCCAAGCATGCATAAAAATGAGACGCAGAAAGAGAAAAGTCTGCCAGAACTATTTTTCTGTTGTTTTCTGAATACTCTAAATCCTCTAATTAAAGGTATCTTGTATTTTATGAAAAAATTCTCTCTTGTTTGTACAACATGCACTGATTTAGGATCCCCACATTGTTTTTCTTCTTCTTTTTGTTTTAATTTTCTTTTAGATATTTTTTGTCCCACTCAAGAAGATGAATTTCAGCAAAGTACTAAATATTTTACTAAGTCTGAAAATGTGACTCCAATCTCATGCCACAGTTACACATGACCCATCACTTGTTAGTAGTAGCATAATCCTGGTGTCTGATCTGTTATGTCAGCATATCATAAAAATTTGCACGCATTTTGGTAGAGATACGTGTACCATATTGGATTACTGTCTTGATTTTAAATTTACACTCCAACACTTGAAACAAATCAGTAGAGATGTGTTCTGTTTTTTTTTTGTTTTTTTTAAACTTTACTTGTGTTCCTTTCTTTCTAGTGGCTTTCATACACTTAGTATCATTTTCAGAGTGTTAGAAACTGGTTCAGTTATTTTACAGTGTTCAGACTTTGTATTCTTCCACTCTCTATGGTTTGCTGTTTGCCTTGTTGTGTGCATCATGAAGAACAGAGTTCAAGCATTGTGATTACAAAGTGTTCTAATATGTATGCCTTTGTTTGTTTCTTGTTTATCAGTGGCTTGCGGTATATATTCGATTGCAATCTATGGGATGAAGAACCAGCAGTTCTTTGGGCTGACAGACCCAAACCTGCCCGAGGAAGCCATTACCTGGGGCTATGGATATTACATGGGCATCGTTGGCACCTGTTTCTCCTTCCTGGTGGTCTTGTTCGCAGCCATGGAAGCCAGCCACGCCCTGGGACTCATCCAGAATATGCAGAACCGACTGACCGTCTGGACCACACCTTACACGCTCTTCGTTGACCAGGAGGCATAACTCTGCAAGTCCATGTATTATTGATTTTTTTTTTTTTCACTGTTGTGCAGATGGACTGCTGAAAAAACGACTGTGTTTTTTTGTTGTTTTTTTTTTTTCAATTGTCATGAGATACCCAGTCATGAAACCAGTATGTATCTCTAAAAATGTAGATCTACATGTATTTCAGCTTTGAAGAAAAATAATAATAAAATCATTCATTGGGTTTCATCATTGGTAGGTATGGATTGCTGAGATGTAATCCACAGATCAGTTGTTTCTGGAAAGATAGAAGAGATACGGAAATCAGTTTTGAAAAATCCATGATATGACTTGCTCAAATAAAAAAGCAATACCCGTCGGGAGTTTGAGGAGAAAGCTAGATCTGGTACTTCCTGTTGATTGTTTAAAACTTTTACCAAAGATACAACTCAGCTTTCATCAGCTATCCCTCACAGTTTATTCACCCTTGCTTGTTGCCCTCCTGTGTATTGTTTGTTACAAATGTTAATATATTTGTGGGTCGGCTGTTTTATTCCATTTTTTTTTTCGAGCGGAATAGGACACTGAAACCTGTCAATGGTTTGTTTGTTTTTGTTTTTCGTGGTAATTTGTTTGTTTTCAAACTTTCTTTTCATATCCTCTGGCTAGAAATGATTTCACACAATAGATTTACGTGATAAGAATCTTAAATTTCTACTATTGAAACATGTCTCACCACAGATTGTGTGTCATAGAAAGTCTTATTTGGATAGTGATTTGTTATTCAGAGAGATCCAGACTTGGTCTCTCGGATTCTGATATGTGAAGGATAAAGCATTCATGCTAACTGGTCTGCACAGATTTGTTTTTGTTATAGTTCCATAGCAGGCTGGTTTTACATATCAAGATAGTGAGGGGGGAGGTAGAATATCAGCCATCATGAATTTGTACTTGTATTCATAAGTTGTTAAAAGTCAGTCCATAGCTAAAGAATTCGATCTTTCTTCGAGGACATGTCAGTTTATGTATAACTCCTTGCTATTAGTTTGCTGAATTTACTCACCAAGAAGATGCAGGGAGTGAACATACAGTTGTCAGGGATATATGTCAGTAATATACATGAATTTTTATCTATAACTGCAACTATAGTTGTTGAAAGTCGGTTCAGATCATACAATTCTATTCCTTTGTTTGTTTACCAGTCAAGGCAATTACTTCATGATGTCTTCAGCTTCTTCGCTACCTCACTGAATGATCGCATAATGAAAACTTCTGCTGGTTTTTTTCTTTCCTTTTTTCTTTATGCCAGCTTAAAATTTACATCTCTGTCTCTTTTTAAAAAAAAACAACAGAATATGTTTCCATACCGTAATAAAAGAAATGGCAGCTATCTAGGAAACAAGTAGCCGCTCATTTTAGCTCAAAATAGCACTTTTTTATCCGAATAAACTTGTAAAATAGTCTGGGAGTCTCCCAAAAGATTTTGATAAAATAGCCTTCATATTATTATTGTTCATAACTTTGGTGTACATAAGCTGATCTTTATCTTGGAAAGCTCAAAGTTCATGTTTGCCCTTCTGAGAGTCCAGTGGAGTGGCTCTGCATCATAACTCCTAGGCTCAAGCATTTTTGGTTATGCTCTTATTGTTGTTGTTGATGTTGTTGTTCCTGTCATGGTCTTTGTTTACAAATTTTTCCTATACAATACGATCAAGTCTGCTTAAAGTCAACCCTCAAAATCTCCCAAAAACTAAACTTCAAACCAGGTTGACATACACAGCACAAAGTTATAAAGAAAAAATGTTAGGATTGCCAAATGGGGTTAATTTTGAGCAAGAATTAACATGTATGCACTAGGGGTAGGAAAGCAGTACATTTTTTTTACTGAGAGAAGCTCAGGAAGTTACCTTACTTCTCGCTGGGACTGGTACCGAGAAGAGAAATCCCGCTGCTCGGCTCGTGACTTTGAGACAGACAGCTGAGCGAGACCGAGAAGGACCGGCCACAAGGCCGAGCCTAGGCCCAATGATTCACCACTAGTAGAGCTTGGGGAGGGGCTCGTGTGATGTTGAGGTCTAGGTATAAAACAGAACAAAGCCCAGCGTAACCCCCCATCCCCCCTCCCGCATTTGAATAGATCCAGCTACAGCGGACCATCTGCCCGGAGCCTGGGTCTGGCGGCATGCGAGCAGAAGCTCGTTGGCGACTGTCCATTTCTTGTGTGATTTCTCTTCTCTTGCCACTTCTCTTCTCACTGTCAAGCAGTGGATCATTTCCCGAGAAGCCAAGATCAAGGCTTTGCTCGCGAGAAACGAGTACTCGGCTCGTCTCGTGCCCACTCCTAGTATGCACTGTATGTGGGCTGATTTTAAGTGGACTGCACTGTTATGTGCTGTCCTATGATTTGTATATTGATCACAAGATGCAGAATTTTTGTTGTTGTTGTTGTTACCCTAATTGTCTTGCAGATGTTGAACCAAACGAAGTATGATAGCAGAGGTTTTTGTTTATTTCTTCATTTTTTTTTTTATTTCTATATGTATTCCTTCATCTTCTTATATCAGTGTTAATGTATGTGTATGTAATTGTTGTTTGGTGGAATGCAAGGGGTTGGCCTTGTCAAATGGCAATGTCTATAATGTTTGCACTTCAGTTTTGTGGTAGGGGGAAAAATGTTCAAAGATCAAAGACAGCTTTGAATGGTCAACTGTTATAAACAACTGTATCAGCATTGTGCTTTTGTATAGCGAAGAAATTACTAGACATTTTTCTTGTCAGGCGTGTGAATTAAATTCTACTATAAAATGAAATCCATTCTCACAAGATTTGTGAAATAAAGTGATAAACACTTGGCAGTTTTTGCTAATTTTTTTTTTGTTTTTAGATATTTTTTTTTTTACAATTTTTTTTTTTTGGTCCTCTCCTCTAAGGGTTTTGACACAGAATTTGGAGCTTCTTTTGTACACAAGATTATTTAACAATATTGTCAGGACGACTACTTGATTTGCCTGCAGATTTCTTTTTTTTTTTTAATGTGTCTGATAAAGATACATCTGTACTGTGAGTATTTGATGTCTCTATTTTAAATTTTTCTTTCAGATCCTTTATGTTTTGTCCTTTTATTTTTTTTCTTTCTTTCTTTCTTTTTTTCTTTCTTTCTTTCTGTATGTCATTTTTTTTAAACTGCCCACCATGGAATGTCTTCTATTATTATTATCTTCTCTTATCTCCTACGGGTGATTCAGACGGAGATAGAAGTTTATTTTTTCTTAATTCCTTTGAATTTTTAGGACACTGTAGTATTTGGTTCACCTGTTTTGTCTATTGGTGGAGATAAGGTATGGATAAGTCTGGGTGGAGTGAGTGATCCTGATTTCTGCTAGCTGGTTGATGAAGTTTGAAGCAGTTGGTATTCTACAGTACAGTATAACAATATAAGCCTTTGTCTTTAAATAGATTCAGTAACCTAGAGAGATTAAAATAAAAAAGAAACGGAAGTGGATAAATAAACATAGTGATGATTTTAATATTGTTCGTAGTATAACAATTGTATTATATCCTAAGTCAGCATTCCAATAGTGACCCAAATCATTGTCATTTACTCAACATTGTAAAATATTTATGTATCCAGGTCTATTGGTGACCGCTTTGTTTTGTGCTTTCGTGAGCGTTCTTTTTTCCATTTGGATCTTTCAATAATATTTTATTTCAGTCATTGTTTTGCCTTTTGGTTACAAAAATATGTCGGAAGTGTATTTCTTCCCAAAATGGACATGGTCATTATATTCCTGGCTCAACCATCTAAGTAATACCTGCTTAAAATACTGTCTGAAGATTCTAATAACACAAAGTTTGTACAGCAAAAAGTAACACAGCTTGGTGAATTGATAACTTTGTCACAAATGTGGACTATCAAGACTATTGTTTTACAATATATCCATTGTTTCTTTAATATCTCCATTCCAGCTCAGAATATTGTAGCTTTCACTTTACTTTGTATCTTTTGTTTCTTTTACTTTACATTTGACAGATAATTTGGCCCGTATGTCTTATATATAAGATTGCGTTTTTCCAATCTGTTCTGAAATCCTTATCTTTCTCTGCAAATTATGGTAAATGTATGTACACTCTTTCCACTTACAACATATTATGGACTATCAGTTATCAGCCTTATATCTCCAAATGACCGATCAGTCAGTTCACAGTTTTCATTTACTTTTATTTATGCTCTGATAGTAATGCCTCTACCAACTGTTGATCTTGATCTGTAGGAGTTGTGTTTGGTTAAATCTGAAAATGTTCAGTTCTGTTGACATAGTGTCTCCCATGTGTAAGGAGAAACATGTATGCATTGAGCAGCTGTACAAGGAAGGCAATAATGCCATTTTAAATATTCTTTTCTGTTGTGATTTTCTTCGGTTGTGTAAAAATTTCAACATAGGTCTGGTTGGCACAAAGTGGGTGGGATGAAGCTGAATTAGGTTTGAAAGAGGACAGGAACTGAACTGTCAGATATATAAAAAAGCAAAGTACAGAAATTGATACAAACTGATATATTTTCTACAGCTGTATAGAGAAATTTTTTGCCCATTGAGGGCAGTTTTAATTATTGAAATAAATCAAATGACTGTGGAAATATGTGGTGGTGATATGTGATGGCAGATTTTGTGAAACACATTTTGATGAGAAAAAAAAAAACCAAACAGATTTTTACAAAAATATGAGACCCAAACAAGCCCTGTGTTATTTTTGTCATGTCAAACTTGCTTTGCTCGGATGAGTTAATTTTTAAATCGTAATTTACTTGGTATGTCCTAAATGGATGAGTGCTTATTTTGTACATAAAATGTTCCTGTAATTGATTGCCTTCAGGGATGGTACAGCGTTAGTGTGTTTGAGAACTTTCCATGCAGGAGTGTCAATTTTTCAAATGTCAACTATATTTGCTCCATTGCTTTCCATTCTCACTCTAACCAGATGTATTTTGTGGTTTTGGACAGTGAAATGAAGTTTTCTGTGTCTGAATGGCAAGTTTGTGATAGATCATTGAAATTGGAAACATTTACCCAAGAAAGAAAAATTCATGCTCACATGATATGTATATATGTAATTCTGTCTCTGTAGTGAATTTCTACGTTATATATGACTGGAATCAGATTGTCAGTGTCTTGTGATCAAATTTGCAGATTCGATAATATTTGTAGTTAATAGGAATAATTTGCACTCTTCAACTATAGGGAAGCAGAAAAAAAGGAATTCACCATTTCATTGCTTACAAGGTATAAAAACTGTGTACTGATATCTTTGCAAATTGGACATATGTAGCAAGGAAAAGAATAATATTAAGACTTGTATGTGGGGTTGAAAGGGAGAACAATACAAAAAGTGTTACTACCATTATTGCTTGCATTCTATGAAAAAGTTGAATTCTCACTTCTATGTTATAAGGACGTCTGTTCGCAGAAATGGCAGTCTTCGCTTGCCTTTGAGAAACAATTTGTGCTGTAGGTCTTATCAATCGTGTGTTCATTTGCCATCTCTTATACTGTCTAACTGCTTAGCCAAGAAAATGGTGGTCTTGTAGTTATGAGAAAGATCTAGAATTTGGATGGCAGTGCTTTGCCTTGCTCTGAGAGTGATCTAGAATGTGGGTCACAAAGAATTCACTCTAAATCTCACCATCAGCCAATCTTTGTTGCGTTGTGGTGAACTGAAACGGGATCGTACGTAAATGGCACAGAAATTTGAATGTTTTGTTATTTAAAAGGGGTAAAATGTTTTTTCCATGTTCCTCTTGGCACAGCTTGTCATGATTTCACCCTCTTCCCTTCTCTCCCCCCTCCCTTACTCCACCCCCCTGACATGAGCAACTCACTGCTGAAATGCTACAAATTTCCACTCTTACCTCACAACTCAGAAATATTCATCTAACAAGAGCAAGCTTAGCATTCATATGATCACAGAGATTTGGAATGAGTCCGTGGGTTTTTTTTTTTGTTTTTTTTAAGAGCTTTTTCCTCCAATGTTTTACCATTGTCTTCCATTCACCATGAAATATACGGAATAACTTATGGTATATATATAGAGTTCTTTGTCTTCCTTTTTCTGTCACAAGCAAGTCTGTGAACCATGGTATAGCTCAGCCTATGACTTTTAACACACAAGTCCATATTCATGTTACAATTTTTACTTGGGTGTGGTCACTGAGCGTAAAGCTGTTCTTCGGAATACAACAGCTATTGACTTTTTCATATGTTAACGAGCATTTCCCAGATGTGAGAAAACTACAGTGTAGATGCATTGATATGATCACTAATTTACATCAGATTATGTTGGAATTTTACCTGTTTATGATCACTAGGTTATCAGCTACATCACTGATGCCGTTTGAGAGACCTCAGTAATAGATTGCTCCAGTATACATTGTCACTGACTTATTGTGCCAGCTGCAGGCAGGCTTTTGGTTTTTTTTTTTTCTCCCATCGAACCTTCAGTTTTTTTTTTTTACTGGCATATTAAGTACCAGCTTTCCTGCCCTATACCATTACCATGTATGGAATACAACTGGAGTTTGCAAAATAAGCCGTAGTACAGTTGTAGTTAGAGCACAATGTTGTATTATAGCAGGAATTGGAGTACAGCTGTAGTTTTCCATGTGAATCTCATCAATTTTTTTTCTAATTTTTCATAATGATATATAAGGATGATTTTAAAACCTCCTCTGTGCATTTTAAATAAAATCGTGACTTTCTTTTTGTGTATTCGCATTCTTATAAAAATGATCATATTGTAACGGCACCTATTTCAGGAAGCAGGTGAACCTTCAAACTTTTGAGGCCATTTTTTAGGCTCAAAACTGATTATAGTATATATATATATATTGATGGTGGTTGGCTCTAATCAGATCATTTACATTTACTGTCTTTCTGCACATGTATTATTTGAATTCCAGGAAATGTTTTCCCAAATAAGTTATAAGGAGCATCCGTTCGTTGACACACTGCATAGCAAAAAAAACCAGTGTAATTATTCTCTGGTTTATAAGCTTATCAACTTATGATTAAATTTCCAACACACAACATGCACGTGTAGCTAGTCTTTCATAATCCAGTTTATCTCAGATGTGTAGATAAGAGATGACCTAGTTCTTGCTCTTACGATAAACATGTTTTTTTTGTTTTTTTGTTTTCTTTTTTTCATGCTAGTTTAGAGATGTATTTTTGGATAACTGATCTTGGACAAGCTTAATTTTGTTATTCTTTATAATGTAAATGGGGTTTTGTTTGAATAATCGACAGCTGAAGGGGAGGTGGGGAGGGGGAGGGGATGTTCTCCATTCACACCAAATTGTGTGGGATCATTCATATTCATAGATCTATATCGTACGTATTTAAATAAGCAGGCATTCCGTTTTGAAATTTGCAGAATTTTTACGCTGATTGTCGTATCTATTTAAGATGTATTTGTTCTTTTTTGCAAGGACATGCTGGAAATTGTATAAACGACCTGCTCAAATTATTGGGTTATTAATTAATTTATTAATTCATCAAAATGTCTTGTATTTAAGAATGATTTTTTTTTTTTACTTGATGATGTTTGATGTTGTCAAAAGCAGAGAAATTGAATAATCTTCTCAGTCAAAACATTGCATTTAAAAACTTGTGATTCTTTTGGCTCAAAATTGTGGCCAGTCACTGTGGAAAAAGACTATGAAAAGCAGACAATGCAAATCAATAAAGATATCAAATCATATCCATTGTACAAAACAATGTTCTTGCTGGTGGTTTTTTTTTTTCAGTTTTATTTCATTTCCTTCCTTCCTTCCTTTCTTTCTTTCTTTCTTTCTTTCTTCTCTTTCATTTTTCTTTTTTCTTTTCTTTTCTCTCTTTCTTTCTTGATTCTATCCTTTCTTTTTTTTTCCTTCTTTCTTTCCCCTTCTTCTGTATCATATTTTTTTGTTTTCCTTTAGTCCTACATTTTTCTTATGTTTTTCATCCAGCTGTCTTCCTGCATTTTTTCCTTCTTTTTTTTTTTTTTTTGTTCTTTCTATCAGCTTTTTTCCTTGATACCGATGGTCGTATGTGTATGTGTATTGTATGTTTTCATTTCCCTTGTTCTCCATTTCATCTTCAGAGGTCATTTATTTTATATTTTATCTGTCATCTTTTCTGCCATACTGTTACATTCTTTCAAGAATTCGTTTGCTTGAAATCACAGAAGATCAACATTAGTAAGACCATTTTGAGAGACTATCATAGGAGTTGCCTGTTGCACAAATATGAAAGTAAACGAAAGAACAAACAAGCAAACAAGGCTTCGTAAATGAGACTATGGTTGTAGTGTTGGTAATGCAGATTTCAGAAATTTCTCTAAAATGATAATGCTGGAAATGAAAATCAAGGTTATCATCATCACCATATCACAGTAACCCGACAATCCCCTCCACAAATGCCGCTATTGCCAGCAGTTACCATCATTGTCACAACCATCAAGCCCATCTCACAATCACCACCATGTCTGTCATCGTTGTTTTTGTCTTAGTTGACAGCAGCTGCAACTGCAACAAATTCTGATAAACTTCAGAATATAATTTGATCATTCAAAAGCAGCATCATAAAAATCCACTCCCTCTTTCTGATCATAAATTTCACAAACAACGTTTGTATACATGTACATGTATATGATTTTTAATTCCATTGAAATTTCGATTATGACATGTTCTCTTCATCAACAATGAAGTACATGTATTGCTAATATGACCATACAAATGACACACGTCTGAAAATCATGTAATGTCATATCGTGAGAAAATATGAACATTTTCAGAAAAAGAAATTACCTCGTATAAATTATGAAATTGTATAATTAGTATAATGAAATTTCAGTCAGTATACAAATGGAACATAAATTGTTATCTAGCTTTAATAACAAATACATGTATTGGGCTAAAACACGGAGGAAAATTTCACAAAACAAAAGAGTAACTGTTCAATGGTTGTAGCTACAGTAATATGAACGATATACTTCACCATCGTGCTGCATCTCACCCTTTGATTTTGAGGCTTCATATGAATTTTCCACAAGAGGCAATAATGCTTTTCTACTCAGATTGCCTTGTTCCGCCTCAAAAAGGACGTCCGCAAACACCTTTTCTATGTGCATTCTCTGTTCACGTGGATGAAGTCTTGACCTGTGAGTGTGAGACAGGCTTACTCCACAAGCATCAAACTGATTTCGCTAGTACGAGAACTCATAGGCCTAACACAATTAATGCATTTAGGGCAATGCCGAGAAGTTCCTCATCAGCAGATTTCCTTTTAGGGGTCCTTCTGGTTTGTTGTTAGAGATTTTGTACTGCTCTAGGTCCCGATTCCTCGGTTTTTGGCTTCAACTGTCATTTCCAGTGAATCAGAGGGTAACATCTGAAAACAAAAAAAGTGTGTTGAGACTAAGAATGTCCTGAAAAACCAAACACTGTACGTCTGAATCAGCAAGTATGAATGGGTGAAAATTGTGCATCAGCTTGAGGACAAATGGCAGTTCCCCAACTGTTTCGAAGCTGTGGATGGGAAACATACAGCCGTACTTCCACTTCCTGGATCTGGCTCTTACTATTTCAATAATAAACGTTTCAACAGCATGATGCTTCTAACATTGACCATGCAGATTATGAATTAATTTATATGAATGTTGGTACAAAATAGTGGTCGTGTGTCGGATGCTGATGTTATTGATCACACAGATTTGTTTGTGTCTAGGTTTTGGGTTCTGAGGTCAAAAATAAATCTCAAACTAATGAGCAATGACTCTGTCGTCATGTGCTATTGCATTCTTCATAATTTTATGATAGAAAAAGCTTCTTAGGGCTGCTTTCCACTCGTATTTCTTGATCACCAAAAGCCCATCTCCCAGGAGTTGCAGGATGACATTCTGGCAAGTGATCCAAATTTTGCTGACATTACTCTGAGTAAAAAAATTAGAGGAAGAATTGCAACAGAAGACGCGAAATTGATCAGGGATACGTTTACGATGTATTTCAACACGAGTGGAAGAGTCCCATGGGAAGAGACATAATTCAAAAATGCACTGGAATACATGGATTAGGGTCAAAGGACTCATTGGTTGGTCGAACTTCCTTTATAAAGACAAAAGGGGGAAGGAAGAGATATATTAGGAGTCGCCGTGGCTCTGTGGTTGGCTCCGTGGTGAACAACTCACATCGTGGGTCCTGCCATCGGGGGATGGGAAGATACAAAGATTGAAACCTGCATTTTTTTTTTTTTGTCAGGGATTCAACGGCCCGCTGACCTCTTGAGTTGAAAATCCCGCTAAGGGCAACTATATTTTGGAGGTCCCATGCATACGTTACTCATGTTAAAGAACCCTTGGCAGTTAACCTTGGCAGTTAAACATCGATGAAGAGTAGGCGGATTGCCGTGGTCTGGGCAAATTCCAAATTTCTGCACACATTCTCAGCAAAAACAGGCAGCCACTTAAAGGCGAGATAATCCTACTTTCTTGTTAATCAAAAGTTCGAGGGAAAAAAGAGAGAGAGAGAGAGATTGACAAACATGATGTACGTGTTTGTGATAGAGAGGCAGAGAAAGACAGACAGATATCATGTTTGTTGAACACTTACATTTATTTTTGAAGGTTTATTGTGTAGATAACAAAATATTTAGATTGCCATGGCTATCTTGACTTGACCATAGAAAATGCAGAGATTCTGTACCGGTAATTAAGTAATAATTAGAGGCATTGATAATGACCGTCTTGCCCTTTGCTATACTTATTCAAATAAATCAGGGGAAAAAATCTGCTTTGGAGCCAGAGCGAATACTAATGAACAAGAAAAAGGCTGATTTTTTAATTCATCACAAAATCTGACTGAGAAAGTGAACAGAGAATAAACGGGGCTGGCTTAAAAAACATGGCTTTGAATTATTTTCTGTTTCAAAAAGACAGACTTCCCAACCCCCAGTTGCCACGGTTGACTACACTTTATGATCACACAGACAATCCACGTGGTGATACGTGTATACGACAGTCTCCTCTCCGCCCACTCAGAGAAAACTAAATGAAGATTGTTTTTGACCAGCCTTGTTATTTCCTTTTGCCAGACGCAAAGGTGACAGAGACGGAATAAATAACTCTTACACTCTTTGTGTGAAATGTAGATTTTCTTCCCCCCCCCCCTCTCCCCCTCCCCTTTTCCAAATAAAAAAAAAAAAAATCATCGTATAAGGAAACTGTTTCCTTCATATAGTAATAACTGTAGCAAAAACTTTTGTGATCAATTTTTCAAATGACAAGAAGAAAGGTGAGTTTTTCCTACTTTACATTGTTTCTTCAATATCCCTTGTGTCTGGTAAAGGGAAGTAACAGCGCTGCTCATAAACACTCCCCATTGTGGCAAGTAAACAGTACTATTAGCAGCCGTGAAGTTAGATGATGTGGAGACCTCTTAAGGTTCGGTGACTTCAAATGTAAACAGAGTGTAGCAAACACATTCACTTGTTTCTTTTATTTTGAAGGACAGCGAAAAGCGAGAACGTTTGCTGCATGGGCACAGAGGTGACATTTACTGGGTGATCCCACATTGAATCTGGGGGCCACAGCCCAACCTGGCAGCTGCCTGAGTATCAGTTTACAGTTTTTATGACCGGCCGAAGGCCCACCATCACCTTAATGGGTTTTTGTCATGGCTGGACGCACACAGAATGGACATTTTAGCCAAACGCTGATATTTTTAAAATTTATCTTAAATTTAAACAGCTATAACTCATCACCTAATTATTGCAGAACAGAGATTGACAAGAGCAGAGCATGTTCAGTATTTTCTCGTTAATCCAATATCAAATTCATGTTAAGCGCATATTTACAAAAATCACACCCACTATGCCTACCTCACAAAATTAGGTTCCGTCGCTTCGGCAGGTGTGAATAAAATGTTTAATAAAATGTCTATTTCGTACTTCCCAGACCCAGTACATATTTCTTGATTTTCTTTTCACTGTAACACAACCATAGATACCAGAGTTGTTATCGACCTACCTCTCAAAACCTTGTAGCAACAGAAAATATCCGTGAATCGAGCGGAACTAGTGTCACAATGGCCTCGTCTGGTCCGTGGCCATCCTCCAGCCCTTGCTTTGCTTTGTAGTTTCCGTGTGTCGAATGTACTACGCTGGTTGGGGAAATTGTACAGTGTGGAACGGGTGATCCCACATTGAGCCTGCGGGGCATACACAGCC
The DNA here is from genome assembly GCA_039654565.1 of Peronia peronii. Taxonomy (NCBI): domain Eukaryota; kingdom Metazoa; phylum Mollusca; class Gastropoda; order Systellommatophora; family Onchidiidae; genus Peronia; species Peronia peronii. The sequence goes on from JBCEWB010359358.1 coordinate 19,667, forward strand.
ATGGGTATGGTGGGTCATAAAAGTTGTAACACACCATGTTTTATTACCGCCCGCATTGAGGCTGGCGAGCGCCACACAACCACCTGAGGCACAGACAGTTCGCAGTGTGTGTAAAAATTTTCGGACCAGATAAGATCATCGCTCCGCTCGATTCACGGATATTTCCTGTTGCTACAAGATTTTGAGAGGTAAGTCGATGAAAACAGAGGTATCTATGGTTGTATTTCAGTGACAAGAACGTCAAGAAATATGTAGGCCCACTGGGTCTGGGGAGTCCAAATTGGACATTTTATTAAAGATTCAGTTCACACCTGCCGAAGCGACGTGACTTAATATGTGAGGTAGGCATAGTGGATGTGGCATGTGCTTCTGGATACCAGTTCATAGATTCTGTGTTTTTGAGGTTAAATCTAAATTACACGAATCAAAGATCCCCAGTCTAATAAAGGTCTAGATCTAGTGGCTAATAAAATCCGTTCATATAGCCATGACAAGGGGTGTTGGTATAGTGCATTGTACACTAGCTCTAGAATCTAGATCTGTCTAGCCTACGCAGCATTCTACGGGACCAGGCATGTAGACCGCTTAAATTTTGTTAAATGATAATAATAATCTCATGTAGATTATATGGGCATTATATCTATCCATACTCAAAATACAACAGACACATTTTCAATATTTCATACCGATAAAGTTTTATTAATACACCTACCTCAAACTCCAACAACCAGTTTGGCTAAACTGAGCAATCCAGAAATATTGTAGTTAACTGAAGTAAGGTAATAAAGCTTCCTGCAGAGACGATTTTAAAGCAAACAAGAAAGATAATAAAATGGAGAAAATCATTAGGTATTGTGTCTTTGAAAGGACTGGTCTGTGTGACTGTGCTGTAAATAACATGGCATTCTGTAGCACAATGCAAAGAACTTTGGTGATGCTTTTTTTTTTTTTCTTAAATTAAAGTATCCATTTTTGTTAAGGACATTAATAGACCAGAGATCATATAAATTAAAAAGACTTTATTTATAGAGAAACACACCTTCGTCCTTTTACAATGCAGAAAGGTTAAAAAAAAATATGAAACAGACATATAAACACACAATTGCCACTTTTTCTATAAACAAACATCCATACACTGTACAGGATATAGTCTATACATATAGGTGTTACAACAATACATTTACACACACACTTACACATACATACATACATACAGCATATACATGTACTTACAGACGCAATACATACATACATACACATTATATAGGTACATATGTACTTAATACATACCTACATACCTCCATGTTCTACATACATACATACATACATACATACATACATACATACATACATACATACACACACACCTACCTACCTACCACCTACTCACCTACCTACCTACCTACCTACCTACCTACCTACCTACCTAGACACACACGCACACACGCCCGCATGCACGCACGCACACACACGCACATACACAGAGACATACATAATACATACATACATACATACATACATACATACATACATACATACATACATACATACATACATACAT
>JBCEWB010359468.1:3905-15532 GCA_039654565.1 Peronia peronii
TGGGACAGCATTTGTGATTGGCTCTGTGATAAGGAGGAGTAAGTTTAGCCTCCTGACTGTTCAGTTGTTTTGCTGCTTCGGTCAGTCTGTAAACACGTGAGTCATTCATGCGATTATCCATGGGGTAGCATAGCAATATCATGTTTTCATCAATGATACTGTTATATGAAAACTCATTGAACATTTAACCACTGGACAGTATTGATGTAATTATATGCTAAGAAAGATCAGGAATTGGTAGATCTAATTACAACACACATCCAGGGAAGAAGGCTGTACTTATTCGCATAAATAAATCTTTAAGTAACGGTAACGATCAACTAATCATAGTACTAAAGACAGCCTGTGGTCAGATAGGTTGTGTAACTTTTCAATCTGCCTAAGAACCTGTCCACCTAAGAGCCCGCTTTTTTTGTCTCATGGCGACCTAGTTCTTAGGTGGAGACCATTGTATTGAGAATATTCATCCAAACTGGTATAGTATGATTGAACATGATCAGTCTATTCTTCCTCTTCCTTGTTTTAGTTACTAACAGGTAAGTGTGACATTGATCTCACTACCTAGCCACAAGCCAGATATTTGTGCTGTGCAACACATCGTGAAAGTGGCAGTGAGTGGTGTCGAGTGAATGTGGCCTAGCACAGAGAGAACAACTGTATTTTAATCAACCCAGGGCAGACTTTGCCTGACCACTATGGATATTTCACAGACTTGTGTTCAATTTAACAACTCTTTTTTTCATACAAATAGGACAATGAACTTATCATAAATTGACAATCCATATTGTCGCAGTGACTCACAAAGTTGGTAACTGCTTTGTGCGTGCTGACCACTGTAGCAATGAAACATGGTGTCTTTGAGATGTGAAAATGAGCATCTGAAATTTTTTGTTAAAAAAAGAAACAATTTTTAGCTCTGGGCAAAACTTTTTTTGTTCTCTTGTAAAATTTGCAGTTGTGAGCTTTGTGATTTACAGCAACAATATGCAAAATTATGGAGACATATTCCAACAGGTACTAAATGAAGATAGTGTATTTGTAGCCTGAACAAGATATGAGAACAGAACAGAATCAGGAATAATTTGGTCGAACTTTAATATTGAAAACTTGGCTCCTTCACCATTCTTTTTGTTTTCACCTTTGTTTTCTTTTTTTTTATATAATACATATTGTAGCCGACTGTTACTCATTGTGCTGTTAAATATTTTACCCAAAAAATCTATTAACTTGCAGCTATGCTTGAAGAAACTAATGACTACTCATCATTTATGAAAATATTTTGCCATTAACCAGTAGTGCCTGTGAGAATACATGACAGTTTATCATCGTAGAAATACGATCACACAGACTAAGTGTCAACATTTAGTAGAAATGTTATGCTTTTAAAGTACTGAAATTGGTTGTGGCAAATATTACTGACTTAGTGTGAACATACTAACACCATTCATCAATGTCCCTGCTCATTTATGTGTCTCTTTACACTCAGTGGTTGATTTTCTATTGTTTGAAGTGGTCAAGAGATAATGTATTTTTACTGTTTGTGCTTTCAAATGTGCCTGTGTGGTAACATCTCAGTTTGCTATGTAACCCTTTATTTCTTTCTGTCCACCCATCAGTCATGATTTTCCTTCTGTCCTTCTGTCATGGAATATTCTCTTCATGTCAGATATATTATTTATTTAATAATGTTATTTATGCACTCAGGAGTCAGTTTAAAATATATTTTACTAGGAACTTATCACATGGGCTTTCATAATTATTAGACTATGATGGTTGACTAGAAATGAATGAAAAAAGCACACATGGTGCATATGTGGTATTATGTATTACAATATAATATATCAGGCTTGTTTAGAGAACTAACTTTTCCTACAGTGCGTCAGTTTTCCTGATATCATCTTTAGTCACATTAGAGATGGATCTTGAGAGATATTTATTTTCATGTGACCTGTGAAAAAAATACTTGAGTTCTCTGAGAGAAGATAATAAACTTTATCATGTACCATTAACTCTGTCTGTTAGTGAGCAGAGTTGAATGCATGGTACACATCATGGAACTAAGATATGGAACCAATAATTGGAATAAAATACATGTATATCATATAAATATTGATTGTAATGATATGTAGATGTTCATAAACTGACTGCTCTTTTACGTTTCTTGACATTAAAAATTTAGCATTAAGTTCTTATTATAATTAAATGTGTTACTTTTTTTGTTAAAAATTCATTTCTATAACGGAAAATGCAGAACGAGCTGTTAAAATCTGAAACTGAATTACAAGTAGAACTGAGGTCCTATACTGTCATTTGAAATCTCCTGATAGTGAGATCTTTTTTGCACGATGTTTACCCTATTTTATCCACAATTTTCTTTTTGTTTTGTTTATTTTGTTACCTGTACATAGTTGTTACCAATTAAACACAAAATGCCAACTGAGATGCATGATGCTCTGTTTCTTTAAATCATTGTTCACACAAATCATCCTGATTTGATATTCTTCTCTTCAGTGTTTAAGCCAGTTCAGTTGATGAGGTATTGTTGGATTTTGTTCCATTGTAGTATAGCATCATAACCCTCCTTCATACAGTATTGTAATACAGTATGAGCTAGTCAGTGCCACATTTTTTTCACGTACTGGGGAAACACGGTATGCACAGGAGAAATTTGAGCGTATACATGCTCATGGAAATTATCTAAATTTAACAACATCATTGGTGACAATGAAATGTTTTTTCATTTTTCTCTTTCACTTATATTTAAAATAGTGCCACAAGTATGTGGGTCAGTTGCTTCAGTTCCTCTTCAATTTATTGGGAATTGGTTTGTATTTTTTGTAGTATGAAGCATTTTGTAGGCTTGAAAGATCATTGTTTTCAGCTTGAAATTGGAGGCCAGCCCACATTTTCAGACTGAGAATTTATCTATATTACATTTAGCAAATTTAATTTCAATTTGGAAAGTAGATAGAAAAGTACTCAGACAGAAGCTATCAGTTTGTGCTACACATTTTTTTTTTTGATAATCCACAGTAACTGTTTTAAAGTTAATGGGAATTCCCCATCATAGTCACTTTTCATTTTTTGTTAACGGGAGTTGTGATTGCATGTCTGACCATCTTGTGTTACATCGCGTAGGCTTCAGAGGAAACTGTATGAGAGGCACAACAGTTGTACTGACGCCAAGGTATTGAGAAGGCGTATTGTGAACCCTTTTTTTCTTCCCCTTTTTTTTTTGGTCCTTTTAGCCCTTTTTTTCCTTTTAGCTGCCTGATTTATATATACTGCCAATTGTTCAACATTATCAAGATGAAAATAATAATACATACTATAATATTATAGATAATTTTTGTCTTCCACCGTGAAAGGCATTTTTTTCTCTCTCCTCTATTGTTTGTTAAAATTTATATCTTAATTTTACTTTTAGCAATTATTACTTAACTGAAACTTATGTTAGCTTTTAGTGTGTTGGTCATATAACTGAATCAAAGACACATTCAAAATTAATTTGCACCATTCAGGTGGGTGTAAACTATCGATTCATTAATGAAGAGATTTTCAAAAAGAGTTGGCAGTATAATTCAGGCTGAAGGCATAAATATAACTTTAAATATAATATTTTCATTTCTCTGCACATTGCACCAAATATAAAAAAATACATCAACATAGTTTTTAGACAGTGTACAATTTGTAGATCATGCATCAGTGTATACTGTATAAGCAAATAAGTATAAATACATAGAAAATAGAATTTACAAGTGTATAAAATCTACTTCGCTGCCACATTTCTGCAGCTGTCTATGCCTTTTTTGGTTAAGGGGAGACATCAGAGGAATAGTGGTGAGCCATTAGGTGACCATGTTGATAGTTTCTTAATTCTATAGATCTAACAGAGGCAGAAGGTTTTGTAAAACTATGCAAGGCAGCAGATTTATGATGAAAGAATCCGCAGATAATAAAAGATGTACTTGAAACTGCTGCGGATCATAGGCTCCACACCAAATGATGATTTATCACCCTTTTAAAAATTAGAAAATTGGGACAGAAACTAATCAATTGACCAGGTGATATCAACTGAAAATTGTCAGTTTGTATGGATTTGGCATTCCAAGGGAAAAGCTGATGTGGGAAAATTTATCTAGACAAGTCCATAAACTGATGGGCTGTCTGTGGAAATTGACTGGGTCCTCTCTTCTGCTACTGTCGTTCTGGTTCTTATACTTAAAACTTATGAACTATTGTCAGAAATGCTAGAATATATGTGATATTATTAATAATTTCAGCCCTAGATAACTTAGTTCAAGCACTTAACTTATTTCTTTGAATATTAAATTCTTACAATTTGCAGCGTAGTTTTCATTATTTCATTTTGTAGTTTAAGACTTGCCTATTCAGTTTCAATCTTTGGAGTTTGTTACATTGTATTTTGTTCAGTTTCATTGTAGAAGTAGATAGTCTCTAACACTGTCTCCTTTTCTTGTTGTCTCCTGTCCCAACGCACAGCAGTGACATTTTCCGTTCATCACAAGAAATGTGCACTTTCAAAATTCAGACACAAAGTTAAACGTAAGGTGTAGTCAAAAGCAATGTAAGTTCAAAGTTCTGTTCGTGGTTCACTTTGAATTATTTCATTTCATTGAAAGATGTTTGAATCTTCTGACTTTTTGTACCTCAAATTCTCTCTCAGTGCTGAATTGTAGATTTGCTGTGAGCAATATCTTCCTTCCTAATATTTGTCTTCCTAGTAAAAACAGCATATACGCAAATTGTTCACGTGAATTGGATTCAGTCACCTGTATAGGAACCAATCTCACTTAATATACTTGCTTTAAATGGTTACAACAGTTTTTTATGCACAGTTATCCCCTTTGATTAGTAAAGAGTTAATGTAAATCAGCTAAGATTATGTTAGTGTACGAGATTTTATACAGTGATGAGGCTGATGTGCCATAGATGGAAGTGATGTTCATTTGTAATCTTATTGTTTTTAATAAGAAGACTTGGATAAAACATTATCCTTATGGAAGCTCTGGCCCCTCTCTGTCTCTGGTCAATTAGGACAAGAGTAATTAGCACAACCTTACTCAGTGTCGATATTTTCTCAACCTCTTGTGGGTGGTTATCTCGCCCCACAATTATATTTTTATTATCTGTATTAGTTTTTTGTATGATCTAGATCAACTAAGTTTTTCAAACATATCTGTTATGATTTATATATACATATTTGTTGTTCACTTTCTGTATTTAAGCTTTTCTCTTCACCTTTACAATATCATTGTTTTGTTTGCCGTCTTCCTCTTTCATATATTTACCTCCCTTCTGTCGTACGTTTCCCATAGGTTTGCTTTATTATGGTCTAGATATTGCATGTATTTTCATATGTATGTGGTTTCATTCCTCCCATTTTTGTGAATTTATATTTCTGTTACATTCACTACATAACGCATTCATAGAAAATTTTTATGAAGTTTTCGTATTTTGTTACATACCCCATAAGTATGCTTGTATGTGATGGTTATTTTGTTACAGGCCTGATTTTTATCAGGAGGTATACATTAGCACATGTCAGTTTTATTTGTATGATATCTATAAAATTACAGAACATAGAACATGCTGCATAAACCTGTTCTAACTGCATTGTTATCCATTGAATTCATATTGAAAATAGTGAAAGAGATTATTTTGACCATCTGTAAATGGTTTTATTTTTTTAATAGATATATTAAATTTATTAATATTATATACTCGGAGCTTGGAGAAGTATGTTAAACAATCTGTAGATATTGTTTTGCAGGATCATCAGATTTCCCTGTCTTCTGTATAAGTATGATACTATTATATATCTGTCTCATCTACTCAAGGGTATAATCCACAAGAACAAACATCGTATCTAACCACAAATAACAATTAACAAAAAAAAAGAGGGAGAGCAAAAGAGTCTTTTCCTGCAAATAATTTTGAGTGATAAAGAAAATGGAAAATTATGAACAAATCAAACATATTTTACACTTCAAGTGTTATATGGATCATTTCACTCTTCTGATTCTCTAGTATTAAAAATATTTTGTTCATTCCGAGCTATCAGTTTTATTCATAATCATTTGCCCTATTTATTTTTGAATCATGCCTCTGACTCCTCTTTTCTTGCCCCAGTCCAGCCTTTGAATATGATGAATACAAGTATAGCAATTTGTTATATTATGTCCATATAATAAATTACTTTGTCATATTTTTTAAATGCTGCAGGAGGATTTCTCTTTTTATGGTAGGTTTCACAATTGCTTAATGCCTGGAACGGAAAGTGAATGTAGACCCCAGTTAATTAAAGATAGGAAAAGTATGTTTCTGTTTCATTGTTAGGATTACTGGTCCATAGTTTGTTTATGGTTTTTCCAAGGTAATCTATTCTAGGAGGCCAATCCACAACTTCTGATATAATAGATGTTTACCTGTATTCCAGGTGTGAAGAAAACAGTCCCACAGAATGAATTACCTGGTTAAGAGAAAGTTATTTTCAGGTCCTTCCCACCACTCAGTTTTAACCTTTTTGTAAATGTTACTTGTTGCATGTGTGATATTCTTAGTTTTTTTTATTTCCTTTCTCTTACAAGTCTTGTTTGTACACAAATTCAGTGTACAGTGTGGCAGTGCTAATCATATTATTAACAATCAAATAGGTCTGTATAATCAAACACATGAACTGTGTAATTCATGATATATATGTATAATTCCTGGGAATTTCAGTAAACAACATGTCCTAAAGTAAATCATATTCATTTTCAGTTGGTTATGTTCAACTGTTTTTTTCAGTTTCATCAGGATGAATGATATAGTGATGTTATAAATATTTTGTAAAAGTAAAAGAAGATTCTTGTCATCCTTAGCTTTGTATAGTAATAAGTCTACCATTTTGTGAATAAAATTATGCGTTCGTCAATTGTCATGAATTCATGGCATACTTCTTCATTTCAAAAAGTAATCCTTGATAATCATGGCTCAATTAGGCAATGCTGTGTACAATACTATCATCTTGATATTAGTGGTCCTTCAAATGATTAATGCATCTCTCGAAAGTACTATTGCTTTAAGAAACTATTGGCTCAGTCTGCTCATATATGATATAGATAGCATGGGTGCTGGATGGATGTAACTTGTCAGTTCAATACCAAGAGTTTAATAAGAATACCAGCTCACCATTGTGATGCATGGCAGTATAGGTTTGAAGGGATATGATGGGAAAGACTATAAATTTACTTGAAAATTAGGTTTCTAAACAAATAATCTCTTGTTTTTTTTTTTTTTAAATAATAGTTTTGTAAATAAAATTATATAATTTTATGAATATTTTTATAATTTCAGGAATATTGTGTCTAATTTTGTGGATAATTAGGATTTTATAGTTACATTAACAAGGTTATAATTCTGTGTTTCTCTGTCTTCTTTCTTCTCATTTGCTCTATGCTTCTCTTCCTGCATGCTGGAATCCTTTACTGACCACTTGATGGAACTGACGAGCAGAGCCAGTATCAATCCTGGGTTTCCCCAATATCAGCCCTCCTCTTGCATCGCCGAGCCTCTGACCCCTGCCCAGGCAAGTGCCAAGACACCTCAGTCACATCCACCAAGTGCGAAGATGTCTTGGGTTTAAATCTTACTAGAGGGTGGGAAAGATTTCAGAACTGCTCGCTTTTTTTTTTTTTTTTCAGTGACTCAACAGCTTCTCAGATAGGAAAGCCCCAACACCTAACCTTTTCAGATAAGAACATATTCGTCAGAGGTCCCGTGCGTGTGTTACACACATTACAGAAGCTGAGCAATTAGACATCTGATGAAAAGTAATAATAGTAATAATGGAGAGCTTTATATATCGCTTATCTCTGGACAGGCTCTAAGCACTTTACAACCTGTTATTACCGTTACAGATCCAAAGAAGACACTCAAATGTTCTCAGCTTCCTGGGAAGCATACAAGGCGGCTGCCTGCTAGGCGCTCAAATCCGTATCAATCTAACAATATCAATCACTGTACAGGGCTGCTGTCCAGGCAAAACTTCCAAATTCAGAATTCTTCTCGCCAAACTGGGCACGCACTTAAAACTGAGATAACCCAACTTTCTTGGGATTGAAAGGCTACATGTAAACATACATAATTTTAAAAACAAAAAATCTTAGATATTATGCATGCATGTGATTTATAATCCGAGATTATTGTACATGTACTTTTTTATAATACAGTTCTTGTTTGCTAAAACATAGTGAAATTTGAAATTCTGCCTCCCACTGTGTTCCATCAACATAGCAAATGCTTTGATTTGTCGTAGCGTTCTTAGCATCAAACTTGTTATCAAAGACCAGATATGGCGAAAGTGTAGATTTCAAGGAACTGCTTTGAGAACTGGAAGTAGACGAAGTGGGACCAGTTTATGCGGTGATTAAGCACAGTGAGTCAAACAGACTAGATATCGTCAAAAACATAAGAATCAAAGTAGAATTTTCAGCTACTTTGGAATGATGCATCATTGATAATGATAGACCCCAACACAATGTTTTGTGGTCCAAATGAGCTGTCCTGTTGACCTATACAGCATCCATGTGAACGGATTAGATCCCGGGCAAATGAGAGTTGCTGGTTGGGATCAGATTTCACTGAAAGTATGTAGTAATTCAGGGCCTTGTCTGTCAAGTTATCATTGAAAATTTACTTGACTTACACAGAAAAGACTAGAGGAAATTGAAAATGCTTAAAACTTGAACTTTATTGGAAAACTGTGAAACTGGAAAAGCAGGAAAAAAAGTTGGAAAAAAAAAAGTTTTTTCACTTGGTGATATGCTTATCATTCAAATTTACAAAGAAACCTAATGCAAATTGTTAGCAATGTTCATTTGTTTGCTATAGAGAACAGGAAAATTTTGGCATAATTCCTTGCTATTTTTAGGTGTTTGTTGTCGCTGCATTTCAATCCGTGCTGTCATAATGCTCCGCTGTGTAGAATAAGGTTTACTGACACACACATTTTTTAGCAGCTTTATGGACATCTAGCTATTAATATCAGAAAAAAACTTTAATGCATGTGAACACAAAGAACCTTCTTTGGCTTGGACATATCGAAATTATAACAGTTATAGTGGGTTTTTTTTTGTTTTGTTTTGTTTTGTTTTTTGTTTTTTTTTGTCAATGCCTTTCCTACTACCAGTGAAGCAGTATCACTCTAAAGTAGGTAGTGTTGTATTTTTTATTTAATCTACATGTCCATGTCGCTCATGATCGCATTTGTATTTTGACATCCCTTGTAGAAAATAATTCATAATTTAACACTCCTATAGAGAATAATCATAAACTGAGGAAATTGCATAAAATATATGCCTTTAGTCTCAACGGTTGATAAATTATTCCTTTCCTTTCAATCCATCAGATTTCTATCAGAAAAGAGGATATCAACGATATTGGCCGTGAGCAGTCGACAAGCGCAAGATCAAGAACACAAAATATATTCTGGATGGAATTTTAGCAGGAGGAACAAGAACAAAAGACATGTCTTAGACAAAATTTTTAGCAAGTAGTTTCTGTTTAGTCGGTGTGGAACTGGAACTGAAGATCTTAGGATGAGAAGTACACAGATCCTTCTGGGAGAATTTATCGAAAAAAAAATGCTTTTTTTTTTTTAATTTTATTTCTGAGATCGTATCCGATATCTAGTTGCTGGAGTTTTACATTTTAGGATGTTTGGATATTTCCATCTTAAATTTGACTGTGGATTTCTCACTGCTATTACATTTGTATTTATTTATTATTTACTTATTTTTTGTCTCTTCCAGTCCTGTCTGAAAATCTGTGAAATTTGATTTTGGTACTTTTTGTTCTGAGGGCCTAGTCTATGATTTGATTTCTGAAAAGAGACATATAAACTGCTCTGTGTATTTGTACCCCCATTCCAGCATTATTCTGAATAACATATGTAGCTGTGTTCATTTCTTCAGCAGTTTTCTTTCCATTTTAACAAGTTTTAGTGGCTTATGTAATTGGGTCGCTTGAACTTAATCAGTGGCAAAAGATGGCATGCAAGTATCTGAGGTGATATACCTGTTTAATTAGTCCTCGCTGATCAGTTTTTGACTTCCATTCTTTAGCTCATTCACTATGAAGTTTTGCTGGTTTTTTTTTTAGAAACTACAGATGACTTATGGAAAAACAAAAAAAAGGCTCCCAAACCACTATAACTTATATGTCATTGAAAAAGCGAATGAGCAGTTGGGATTTGCATGTTTTGTTCACAGATACAAAGGTATGGATGAGATTTTTCCAAATTTCATTATTATTTTGGTATAAGGAGCACCAGTCATCCAGCCACTTATTCAGCTCAGTGGGTCTGACAAAATATCATGAGCTGAATAATTGACTCATTGAAGCGAAATAGTTTAATATGCTCTAGTTTTTATGTGAAAGCTATAAGTCCTGATGACTCATGTGCAAATGAACAGTGAAGCAGTGAGCAAGAACTGGTGAAAAATTATGAACATTATTTTGCCTCAACAAGGAACAGGTGTTATCCCACCACCTTATATATATATATACAAATTTACAGTGCATGAATGCATTTCATATCCTATTAATGCACAAATTCAGTAATGTATTACAGAATGATTATTTGATGTTTGTATCCTCTCTCAGTGGATCCCAATCAGTAATGCTGTGTGTTTTGATGTGTTTGTGTTGTTGCTGAAAAAAGTATCTTTTGTTATGCTATATGATGGAGAAGAATACAATATCGAATGAGAAAGTTCTGTCCTAGCACTATCCTTTTACATTCCATGCCAAGTGTATGTATATATGACACAGATCTTTTACAGAGTATCTGCAGTCATAAGAAGATTTTATCAACAGTATTATGTTTATTTCAATATTCATAGTCCAAACAAAATGAAAGATACATAAGTAAATTAATGTATAAAAGAAAAGCAGAAATATTTTATTCAGATGTGTTAATGTGGATAGGAAAGCTGCCAGTTTGTGGAGAACATTTACTCCACTGGGGATTACAACAATGATAATGATGATGATTACAATGGTGATCGGTTGTCGCGATGAAAAACCAATAGAGTTTGAAAAATTTAGCCAATAATATTATCCAATTTAATTTCTACCATATCAAGTTCTATATATTGCTGTTTGTTTAGGCTGTCCATCTGAAACTTTAAGACATTTGTCTAGAATGTAGATTATGATGTTAGTATAGTCCATTGTTAGTCATGGACAACTCCAGAAAATGTTTCCCAACACCATTCTTGATGCTTTTGAGCAGTGGTATGGAAAGGCAGTGTGAGCACAGAGGTGTATGTCATGTGAGAAATGTTGTGCCATAAATCTCCTCAAGCTTGTCTGGCTTCTTGCCATCACTTCAGAGATTTAGTCAGACATTTTTGTACTGGTATTGTACTGTTTCCATAAAGTGTGTATTTGCAAAGGGCATGTTCTGACAGTCACTGTTTAATATAATACAGAGTGTCCAGGAAGTTGTGCACCATCCTGGTTAAAAAAAACACCTTTATAGATAATAATCATAACAGACCTTCAAATTGAGCACCCTCGGCACTAAAGCACCCATCAGTTCTCTGTCAAATTGTCTGTCA
>JBCEWB010359689.1:0-12550 GCA_039654565.1 Peronia peronii
ACCACAACATGTCAAAGTTTCTCTTCTTAGTCTGATGAAATAACAAATCTGAAATTTTCACCCGCTTACCCCCTTAATTGGGAACCTGAATAGGTAGCATGTGCAATGAGGTATGATCACATCATTGAGAGATTTTTACTCTTGCTCTGATTTGTGGACATGGCAGGTAGCCCTTGACCAATGATGAGCATTCGGAGATATTCATAACATGTAAACAAACTCCTGTGCGGGCAATTTTCCACGATCATGGGACAGACCTTGAATACCTAATAGATCTTTTATATCATTGCTTGATTCTTCATCTGAAAGGTATTACTTTAATTTTTGTATTAATACTCTATCTTAACTTTGCTTTTCTCATAGTCTAGTACCAACATTTATTCCAGATTAAGAGCAATTTCATATAAAATGTCATAAAGGCACAAGTGTTTATCATATAAATATACTCTCCCTGATTAAAAGAGCATTTGATTCATCAATAGGCATATTATAAGATCCCAGTAATTCCTTTCATCCAGATTTAGCATAAAATAGTTTGTCACAGCTATGTTATAGATTTCAAACTCTGTTCAGACTCCAGAATTTGCATTGTTTTATTCATTTGTATGTATATTGTTTTATTCTTCTATTTTTCAGGCTTGTTATAATCCCTGATACTAAAATATGGCTGTTGCAGAGCTCCCAAATATACTTCAAGACATTTTAGATTGCCGGCAAGTTGCAGGATATGCTACGAAATACAAAATGTTTCAAATGTCTCTTAGGAGATGAGGGATAAATAAAAGTGATTGATTTTGACTCCAAATTGAGTTTCCTCAATAAATGAGAATGAAATTCATCTACAAAATGGGCATGTATCTCTATAAATACTATAGTTGTTAAAATGTTTTCTGGATTTTTAGGCTATTACAATGTGAAGTAGGATCATTACAATGTCTGAATGCATAAATCTGTAATGTGACATACATTATTTAAATAGCTGAACTGATTTTAAAGTTCCAAATGATAACGAGGCAGATAGGAATGTAGATCAGTTTAGGCTGCTTCCGTCAAAAACTATGTCCATGGAGAAAAGATGCAAAATAGTATTTGCAGATCACTTTCTTTGATGTTTTTGTTTTTTACGTTCTGTAATACGTCTTTCAACCTCCTACTGGAGGTTATCTCGTTGTTTTTGTTGCATTTATCTCATACTTATCATTTAAATGTATTTGACAGATCTGACGATGTCCCAAGATTGACAAAGGTGCTTGAAAATCTGGTACTAAAATTGAAACAGCCATCGTATTCAAAGAGCTTAAATGAACAGAGCGAACATGCAAGGTTCCTGCTGATTAAAAGGACTGTCCAGACTTACTGCAATGCATTATCCTCAGCTAAACTTGCAAGAGCTTTGAATAAGGTTTGTGTGTTATTTTAATGTAATTTCTGGGAAAATGTTTATGTTTGTACTGCTATACAGATATAATACATTTGAAAATAATTTTAAATTGATTTATTGAGATGTGCATCATACTAATGGACTTATTGGCTGTATAAGAAAAATTTCATAAAATGAAATGATACAAAACTATATGTTGTACAATAAAAGTCTGCTTTTGATAAATATTTGACTCAGCTGACATTTTAGAATGAGGAGTGAACAGGAGTTTGTTTTTGTTTTGGGGATACTGGAGAATCAGAACAAAGTATCAAATACTCAGTAGGTCATGCTTGAGATTGACATTTGTTTGGTTTTATAGTTCTAAAAAGTAGCCTTAGTTTCTTGTAGAGGGAATGCAACTGCCTGATATTTGCAGTTTGTGAAATGTTAATTTCAAACACAGAATGAAAAGAAGTGCAACCAAATAAGGCATGATCCAAATAATATATTTAGCGTTTGAAGTATCAGTCTTCAGTTATTCTCACCTTTTAAAAAATTTTATTTTATGGAATGCTGTTTTCATCACATTGAAACACTGCCTAATGCTGATATCACCTTGTTTAGGTGCTGAATACATTGCCAGAATCTTGCAGTGCTATCATTGCAGAAGAAATAGGGAATGTGGTACAAGAATGTGTTGAATCAACCAGCATAAGTGGTTTGAAAACTTGTGAGTATCTGCAATAGCATCTCTCATGACCCTGCCTTTCGCCCTTTACATATCACAGATACTGTTGGAGTAAGGGGAGGATGCAGGTCCTGAGTATGATTTTTTAAATACATGATCTAAGGAATTTTTATGCTTCAAATTCATATATTCAGTATGTTCAAATTAGAGGAAAAAGATGGGAGTTTTTTTGTTGCTTTTTTTGCCTAGTGTCTGGTTGCCATGACAGTGCCGCAATATTGGATTTTGTGTCTTGAAAATAAACTGTTTTCAGGAGTCTTAGGCTCCTAAAATACTGAATGTAACTGTTTGAAATTTATAAATTAATGAAGGAGCACTATATAAAAAACGATATCCATTTTTGTTCTGTATTTATAGGTTATACAACATCTGTATAAATTTTTGAGATATGTTTATTGACAGATGTGCATTTAAGTCAGTTTTCCACCAAATGTCCCATTTTCATTCGAATGCGTGGACAAAATTCAGAAAATCAAACTCATATTATTAAAACACATGCTGTGGGAATATACATTTAAATTTTGAAATCAGTCAGTTCAGAAATAAAAAAGCCTCAGGGAAAAAAGTGAAAAAAAACATGCATTTTGAGAAAATCACAATTGAACTTTCATAAGCTTTTATACAGTTTCCTAGTGGTGTGGTGTTGGTGCTGTTTAGAGGCATAGAACACACGTTTCTGCCCAGACAGTTAGTTTTCTCACATCAGCGTCTCAAAATAGCGAAACCCCAGTTTGACCCCAAAAACTCATTTTCAGGACCCAGTCTCAAACTTGATGAAACTTGTGGCTTTGAAAAATCTTTAAAGATTAGAATGCGAGTTAAACTAAGCCTGTTCATCCTGCATTAACCCAAGAAGTGTGAACCACATATTTATACGACAGGTAAACCAAAGCCCAGCATGCGGCAACCATGTTTACAGGTGGGGGCTCCTCATTGCACTGTGATATTTTTCACCACATCATTTAAACTTGGGGTTTCTCAGCCTCAGTTTTGTCAATTTATCGCCACAATAACTATGTGCAGCTCAACAGACACTCCTTCAAAAGGTAAAGGAAACATTACCTAATAGAACAGTAAGAAATTCCATGGCAAAAGATGAAATCCTCTGAAACAGAAGAGAAGAACAGAAATCAAAGGCCACATGGTCCACTCAGGTCCTCTCAAGTGGTCTGAAACTGCAATCAAAAGAAACTACATGTATGATGTGAGAGAGTATCAAATACATGCAGTCCCTTGGTTTTGTACCAGACTGAATAATAACGCAGACATACATACACCCCTATATGAAGTGGTTTGGTCCAAGCAGTTACATCAGGTTATGAACAAATCTGTAATGAGAATGGTCTGTATGATGAGGGGTGATACAATTGGCACCCATATGAAATTGCCATGTCTTTGTGAATACAACCCCTTCTCCTATCATTGGCTTGTATTAGAGAAAGACAGTGATCAGTAAGGTGGTCAATTTGGGCCTGCATTGTGTCACTCCGAAACCAAGGCGGAGTCTCTATAATTAAAACAAACACCCTGAGGCTAAGCACTGGCGCCGACGATCTAGACTGACAAGCTCGACAAGATGCGCCGCAGGGCGTTGTAGGCCTTAGGCTGGGTTGCAGCTCTAGAGTTAATTATTCGAAGTTAAATGATTATTGTACAAAGTATAAAGACCCTCTGTTTGAATAGATTGGCCTTTTGACACCTTTAGGGTTAAAAGGAAATTGAGGATCTAGTTTATAGATGTCTCTTGTAGAATTTCTACATAACTATTTATATCTAATATTTCCCTTCTGCACTCTCACTAAAGATTATCCCCAAAATGTTGAGTACAAGTACACATTTTATTTGTATTCTAGTTTTTTGGACAGGAATAAGTTACAATGATTCTTTCTTTAATAGATTATTATTTAAGTTTAAGATTTACTGACCATTACAAAAGAAATGGTCATAATTTTTAATTCAGCCATAGGCTAACTTATATGATGTTTGCCCTCTCAGTGTCTGCATTGTTGGATCAAAATGCTGTTGCAAAGACTGCAGCAAGAAATCATTTCCCATCTTTGTCTGATCTACTGAAGAGGGCTGTGAGTAATGCAAGAAATCAAAGGATTACAAAAAATACTTTGGAGGATGTGGAATATACCCATCTTGCCATCAAAGTAAGTGCATACAAATGAGTTTTCTTTGGCACTATACTATATGTAGCTTACTTTATGAAATTGTTAATGAAGTATTCCTGATCTGTGGTGAAACATAAGGTTGCATCTGCTTCATAATGATTTAAGATGTTTGATTAATGAAGAAGTATCATCTGTTTCTCAGAGTATTTATTCTTAAATAGATATGCCTGAAAATGCTATGTTCTGCTTTCATATGAGATGTTTTCATTACAAGTTTGAAATAGAGATATCCGTCTCCAGGTGCTTGAAAGAGGTAACCAGACCAAAATAAGTTTGAAAGGATAAAGGACAAGAACAATCTTGAATCCCGTAGTGGACATAGGCTTTACTGATATAGTCCCTATTTTTCATTTTAACTTTTAAAACTTAATTTCAAGAAATACACAGTAAAGTGGCCTCCGCCTAAGAACTGGCCGCCTAAGAGCCCGGTCCGCCTAAGAGCCTGTCTCTGTTGTGAAACGGAATTTTTTCTCTATAATTTACCCCTTTAAGAACCTGCTTCCAAATAAAAAATCTGCCTAAGAGCCTGGTCTCGGACCAAGATGTGCGAGTATTTATGGTGTAATTTCACATCATATTGCCCACTTGAGAGAAACACAGTGCTAAATGTGCAGAAAAATGGGGACGGAGTGGAGGAACAGGTAGACAAAAGAGTGGAAGTGATGGTTGATGTATGACTGCATGATCAGGCTACACTGTGGTCCAACTCGTAAGCATTTCTTTGTTTGACAACAAGTGGGGCAGCACTTGTGATTGGCTCCGTGGATAATGAGATGTAAGTTTAGCCTCCTTTTCAAACTTTTGCTACTTCGGTCGATCTGTAAACACTTGAGTCACTCATGGCGCGTGCGATTATCTGTAGGATAGCATAGCGATAGGGGTATCATGTATCATTCAACAATGATACCGTTGTGTGAAAACTCACTATACATATACACAATACTGGGCATTATTGATTATGGATGTAATTATACGCTAAGAAAGATCAGGAATTGTTAGATCTAATTCTATACACACACACAGGGAGAAGAAGCCTGTACTTATTCACATATATAAATTTTTGATTAATGGTAACAATCAGCTGCGCATAGCAGTGAAGACAGTGAAGCAGTCAGACGAGTTGCATTACTTTTCACTCTGCCTAAGAACCTGCCTAAGAACCCATCCACCTAAGAGCCTGTTATTTTTGTCACCTGGTGACCGGGGTCTTCAGTGGAGACCACTGTATCTTTTCAGTGTCACTAAAACATTTTTTTTCATTGGCAAAAATAATTTAAAAATGATGAGATATATTCTGTTTTGTGAATATATCACACTGCATGCAGAACTTAGCATGCTTTAATGACATTATCTGATGTTTAGACTTAGGGAAAAAATATTCCCATCCTTTCTTTATGTTTCTGTGCCAGCTGAATTTTAAATGATTTTATTAAGTAAAACAACAGCAAGTTTTATTGTTGTTAAAAATCTTTCCCGTTATAATGATTACAGCTTTGTGTACAAGTGCTGCAGGTGTACCCACAATCAATTGGTCCAGTGCTGGCTATCATTGCTGCGGGAGATACACCAAATACTGGTGAAGAAACACTTGACAAAGTTGTGGATTTGGTCCAGCTATGGAAGGACATCATTTTATCTCTTCTCACTCTACTTATAATGGTGTGTGGCCATTCTTACCTTTTTTGTTAAATCATTGCTTAACGTTTGCATGCACTGTTCTGTGGTCTCATTAAAGTTTGTTTCGTGTTTGGATACGAATGAAGGATTTCATTCATTATCAGTCATGCTTTATCTTTAAACTCAGCTAATCTCAATTATTCTGCTGTAAGTTTATGACTATTTTACTGCTCTTTTGGGGGCACTTCGCAGGCTTTCTTTTTCCAACTCTCTTCATGTGACTTGAAGTTGTGGATAAATTTTTGATCAATTTATATGTGTATGGGCATTTTGTGACAAAGTTTATACGTTTTCAGGTGCTCTTTTTTTTCTGTTCATTACAGGGTTCATGCAGAGATGATGTGCTTTTAACTGGGACAGCCTTGTCAATGGTTTTTAATCTGTTACCCACATTCAGCATGTCTCAAAGTGCTTTCTTGGATATGATATCATTGCTTATTGGTGGTGAGTTGAAAAATTTGAGATGTGAAGACTCATTCCTTAGTCAGCACGCTGTACTTTGACGTTTAATAACATCACATAAATGGTGACTTGTAAAACACATCTGATTGTTCCTCAACAAAATGATGAATTATTTATATGTTTGTAAAAGTGCTTTTTATATATATATATTTTTTTTTTGACAGAACTAACCAATTATGAATGCTACTCATATTTTGCAATATACTGCATAGCTTTTTTTTGGTATGGGATTTTTTTCCATTTTCACAAGTATTGTTTATCCTCTGGTTAATATGTGCAAACTGATTTTGTGTCATGTTTTAAGTGGACTTTGTTGAAGGTTCGTGAGCATACATCAACGTATTCCTTAAAATCTCCATTTCTTCTTACAGATAAAACTGTATTTTATCTGGGCAGACATATAATGTGTGATGCCACCCAGATAGTGCTGGATGCCCCCAAAGACCTGTCACTGCCATTGATAGCAATCATTAAAGGTTTGCTGGTCTGCTGTCAAAAGGAAAAACTGTATAGAGGGAATCCATCTCTTCTGCTGCAGGTCTATGGCCATGTAGTAACTTTATGTCGTGGTCCAGCCGTGCATCATTATTTGGCATTCCATCTCATGAGTTTGTGGTACCAAAAGCTAGAGCAGGAAGAAAAGCATCAATTGAGTTCAGTGGCAACTCTGTCAGATAGTTCAGGGAAAGAGAGAGATAGAATGGAAAGTGACTTGTCTGTGACTTCAAATGCCTGGGAGAACAGAAATCAAACCAATACAGATAGTGAGCTACTAGAACCAGAAATTGATTTGTTGACCTGTAAAGAGAGTGGCCAGGTGATACAACAAGGCAATCCTAGTTCTCAAACTAAGAAAACTTTGCAACTTGATACTGTTGGTGAAAGTGAACTAGGCCAAGAAAAGAATTTAAATGATGGACATTCAGTTCATGATAAGGATTCAAAGACAGTGATGGCAAGGGCCTG
Source organism: Peronia peronii (assembly GCA_039654565.1). Taxonomy (NCBI): domain Eukaryota; kingdom Metazoa; phylum Mollusca; class Gastropoda; order Systellommatophora; family Onchidiidae; genus Peronia; species Peronia peronii. Next base: position 7,394 of record JBCEWB010359689.1, read on the forward strand.
TCCAGTATTGAGTTCAACACTCTCCTGCTTGTGGCTGAACTGGGATAGTCCTGTGGATGGAGTGTCAGAGTTTGTGATTGAAACATTCAGCTGTTTGCTCCGAGTGTGGTATCACTATGTGAGAACTGGCATCAGCGATTATGGTGAGCTGTGTGAGCATTTGATAGACAGAGTGCTCAGCATGGCCTGGCATGCCAGGACCCGATACAGGCCTCTTAGCTTGTTGCTGCCATATGTTGACTGTTTTAAGGTAATCAGATCTTGAATCTAAAATCTGAAATGTCAAGGAGCTGATTTGCACAAGACTTATGAATTACTTTTCAAATGATATATGTACAGTGTTGTTAAATGGTGTGTGTTTTATTTTGCACTTTAGGTGTGTACAGTTATTTCTCCAACATGAATATCATTATAAATACAATGGCACTCCAGAGCAGGTTCATCTGACAATTTTAGGGTTAAGACATGACATATCTCGAACTCTTATTTTAGGATTTTCCCTTCAGAGTCTTAGAAATGCCAGTGTTAAGCTGATCTTTTAGATATTCCTCATGAAATTACAACACAGAATTAGAATAACTGGTTCAATGCTAAGAAAAGCTGAAGGGTCAATAAATGAAAAGTTATTGGAGTTATTGCTACAGATCAAATGTGCTCGAACTGTATTAGTGCCTGTCACAATATAAGATGTTCCCTTTGAATGGTATAAGCCATGTCTTGAAATGTATGATGCTTACTGGTAATTTCTTATTAAGTTACTTAGGAATTTTCAGAAAGTAGCCTAAAATAAATGAAATCAATGTAGAATGCATCATGAGAAAAATTATGGCGTTACAATTTAGATTAAGAATGTGACATTCTTGCAGTCTTTGTCTTCAATTAGTGTCCTCTTTGCAATTCTACAGCTACATCAGGAGCATCCAGAGTTGAAAGAAGATTTACTAAGATGTATGAAGACAAATCATTTGGCTGCTATTGCATCAGATGTGTACAAAGCTTTTCTCCAGCAACTGGCGTAAGTTTAGATTTACACATGGGATTATGACATTCCTCCAGCAATTGGTAAAAGTTAAGATAAAAATTTTCTCTAGCAACTGATTTACCTGTTTCATAAAGTTTTCCTCCAGCAAGTGGTGTAAGTTTAAATTTATGCATGGGATAGAGATTTTCTCCAGCAACTGGTGTCAGTTTAGATTTGTTTCATAAAGCTTTCCTCTGGCAACTAGTGTAAGTTAAGATTTATGGGTGGGACAAAGATTTTCTCCAGCAACTGGTGAAAGTTCAGGTAAAGCTTTTCTCCAATAACTGGTATAATTTTAGATTTAACTGTTTCATAAAGCGTTCCTCCAGCAACTTTTGTAAGTTTAAATTTATACATTGAATAAAGATTTTTTCTAGTAACTGGTGAAAGTTTGATTCATGCATGTGATAAAGATTTTCTCCAGCAACTGGTATAAGTTTAAATTTATACATGGGATAAAGATTTCCTCCAGTAACTGGCGTAAGTTTAGATTTAACTGTTTCATAAAGCTTTCCTCCAGCAATTTGTATAAGTTGAAAGATATGCATGGGATAAAGATTTACTCTAGCAATTGGGATAAGTTTAGATTCATGCATGTAATAAAGATTTTCTCCAGCAACTGGTGTAATATTAGATTTGCATGTTGCATATAGATTTTCTCCAGTGACTGGTGAAAGTTCAGGTAAAGCTTTTCTCCAGCAACTGGTGTAAGTTTAGATTTACCTGTTTCATAAAACTTTCCTCCAGCAACTGATATCCGTCAAGGTAACCTCCACTAGGAGGTTGAAAGACATATATAGAACGTAACTAAGCAACTGATATAAATTTTAAATTTATACATGGGATAAAGATTTTCTCCAGTAACTGGTGTTAGTTGAAATTTAATTATTGCACAGCATAAGCTTTCCTCTGGCAAATGATGTAAATTTAGATTTTCGTGTTCAAAAAGCTTTCCTCTAGTATTTTAACTGATTTACTCCATGGTGAAACAGAACACGTAACAAAGCCATAGTTTAAAGGTGTATTTCATAGTCCGCCATTTATCTACAACTATTAGAACTATAAGGTCACAATGGCAGGTAGATTTTGTATCATATGAGCATTGATGACAATAAGATGTAAGTATTGGGGCACGATTAGTAACATTTGAAATGGTGGTGTCATGTTGATTTTCGTTTGTACTTTTCTTTGTCTTTAGATCATTAGTACAAATTATTGTCAAAGTATATATGATATATTTTTTAATGTTGATATGATTTTTATATGTATTTATTCAATGAAAATGGGCAAGCATCATGTTAATATAAAACCATCTTGCTGAATTTCTTTTAGCTGGAAAATGATATTTTTTTTTTTTATGATACTCATAAAGCTTTGTTCTCTCATCATTAAATGTTTATTGAATATTACATATGTTTAAATAATTGTACTAATCATTTTATATTTATGTATAAAAGTATGTTTTTTTTTTCTTTGTTAAATAGTGTATGTGATGAGTCAAGTGCCATCAGATCTTGGACAAGAATTTGGTTACCAGCATTGTTGAAAGGATTATCATCTACTGACAGGTGACGTACATTTAAGGACATTTGTAAATGTAGCATCATTAATTTGCATCATTTATCATTTCTTCATTTGTGTGTAAATGAATGGTCTCTATTCTTGAAACAGTATCACTGAAAAAACCATATATCTTATGGTAGATTTTGTAAATGTCTATATTTATGTTTTAACAAATAGCTCTATGTACTTATTCTTTTATATATATATTTTTTTTAATGATCCAGGAAAATCATAAACTTGTTGTATAACTTGAACATGAACAAAAAAAATGATTTGGGAAATGTCAAATTCATCCACAGCACAGAACTATATTTTAAACTGGTTTTGTGAAATACCATTTATTTTAGATAATGCCCTAAAAAATGAAAGCCTAACAAAAAAGAAAGAAAGAGAGAGAAAATTTCAGCATTGTTCATTCTTTGCATTAATTTGTTGAAGATTTGACATTTTGGTCTGAATCGTATTTCCAGATTATCATTTCCTCTTCATATATATCTCTATACTCTCAGAATTTTTTTTCATGAGAGACTGAATCAGAATATTAAGTCATCAACCTCCATAGTTGTAGCTAATGCTAAAAGAAAAAGAAAAGTCAATGTAGGAGCTTGTGCACTTTAATGCTTTTACTTCTCTTTTCATTGTGATGTCAGTTTGCAGCGCTTGAAAACTTGCACCTACTGGCTTCCACCGACATTCAAGATAATCAGTGGTAGTCACATGGTACTGCTTAACACGCTGGCTCAACAACTGAGTTCTAGTGATACTCAGGGATATTATCAGTGGCTTTTTGCCTGGATTACAGTGTCACGCACTGTCCGAGAGCTCATGCATGTAAGTTTGCCAGTGATGAAAAAATGCTTAGAATTATTGTACAAGTGGTGAAGCATGTATATTCAGCCATTGAGCTTATTTCTGAAACTTTAAACGCTAACAGAAGAAACATGCCAAATTGGGACCAAATGGTGAATCATCTAAGACGAAACAGCAGGCTGTATGATATTTTTATGACATTATTGCATCTCTGCCTGGAGAGAGGAAGAAGAAAATGTGGTTTGTATAATAGTAATATTGTTACAATGTGAAAGAATAATTCTCATGATCATTTTATGGTCAGCATAACTGTTTGTATGAGATTCTTACAAAGTGTTGTGAGGCAGTTCTCTCAGTGATTTTTTTTATTGTGATGACCTTTGCATATTTAATTTCTTGTGGATATTGCCTGTTGTTTTGCATGGACAATTTGGATATTAAAATATTACTTCTGTAGTCATACTATGCTCTTTTTACTGACTGTTAGAGCTCCTGTGAAGGTGGGGAACATTATCTCCATTTAGTCCAGTGTCTGCTGTGCATGAGAAAGTAAGCATAATAATCTGTGAAAAATCTGAAAACAATTTGTATGTCAAAAAAGGAGATATCCAATTTTGGTTTTATTATTAAAAAAAAAAACAACAGAAAAATATCCTTACCATATTGCCTTATCTCATGAACGCTTATGCTTTTTGTCAGGTAGGAAGTTGAAAAGAACTTCTAAGAAAATCTACATTTACAAAGTATGTTCTTGGAACTGACTTGTCGATGTAAGAGCGAGCTGACATTTGACTGTCCCATTAGAAATGATGATAAAAAAAGACAGATCAGATGTTCTTTTGAAAACAGAAAAATGAACATTTTTTATTGGCCTATGAAATACACAAAAAGTCTCAGAACGGATGTAATTAAGTATTTCACACTGGCTATAGTTGTGATGAAGAAATGTTACTTTCATTGGAGCATTAAAGAGCATATTAAGTCAGTAGCTTCATAGATACAGCCATTCATGAAAACAAAACAGAACAAAACGCACAAAATAGGGGGAAAAAAAATATAAAATATAATTGATACTGCAATTAAATATTTTTCTTTCAGAGTGGCAACAGTTGTGAAGCAGCAAACTTGCTAGAGGAGGCATTGTTTTGTGATGAGGAGGAAATTAGAGGACAGGCTGTAATGTTTCTTTGCAGCTCAATAAAAAAAGCAGGTTAGTCATTTGGTTTAGAACTGTTCGTATGGCAAGAAACATAACATTATTTGTTATGGAAAAGATCTAGGAGCACAACAAATATCATTCTAGATTCTTGGATTTGACCAGCGCAGCTTTTCTTCAGTGAAAGTAAGAGACATTATTATAAATATGGATGTGGTGATCCTGAAGAGTTGATATAAGTCATTAATATTAACATGAAGAGGAAAAAAATATGAAAGCACTTCTAGATCTTGGCCCTGAATGGGCCCATCATACACCTAACATTGCATGCATAACATGCTAGTTTTATCACCCTGCATAGTATGCAGTATTACTGTTATGACTCATTTGTTGTTGAGATAGCCACCTGCAGGTGGTTGAAAGGCATAAAGAGAACAAAACTCATTTTTCTCAGTAGTCTTTTTCTAAGGAATATGTAGCCTCTGTACCTGTAGAAAAGAGTCTGAAAAAATTATTGGTCATGGTCTAACAGAGATTTAACGTTTGTTTCCATCTAATGCCAGAAATGTAAATGAATCAATCATCTCCTCTTTTAACAATGTTTGGC
>JBCEWB010359800.1:0-21224 GCA_039654565.1 Peronia peronii
TTTTCACCATATGAAAGGGCATGAAACAAGCTTTCACATAATACCAAAAACCCCATATGGTGAAAAATCGACATACGTCTCATTTTGACTGGCTGCGAGACAAACATACAGTATAAGTACAGAAAGAACAACAATGTAATGCCCTATATGCCCTATCAAAATCTGAATTTGAATGGTTTCACAGTAAGAAGCTTTTTCTCTTTCTTTCATTTCCCCTCCCTCCATTCCATTTTTTTTCATTGAATCTTTCCCCTTTTTCAAGAACTATCAAGACGGTTCAATTTTTTGAAGTTGCTATTTGAAATTTGGTATCTCAAGCTGTCAAAGCCTTTCTCCAATTTAGTAAATGCCTCATTGTTGACAATGATATGTTTTGGACTTTGGGTCAAGTTTTCTGCCAAAGGACACAACGAGAAATGACACAAGCACATTCATTACAGACCAACATCACAATTTAACTGTGGTTGAAGTCTGTCGCTGACCATTGTAGATGAATGTATTGTTTATAGGAACAAACTGGCCGGTGATCACTTTGATGACCTCTTGAGCCACCACACCTCCCATGAAAGCCGAAACTGTGTGTAGTTCTGAAGCTCCATATCTGCACCTGTTAACAACAATAAGTTAAAATATTGATATTCATGTCATATGCTATTAAATCAAATATACATGAAACAAAAGCCATGTAGAGAACAATTAGTGTAAATGCTTGAAAAGCTGACCATTAACAATATTAGAGTGTAAAAAAATATTATACAATTAATAAAAAAATATACAATTAATCTAAATGTGCCATACAAACATGATCAGACAATAATGCTCTCATACATAGTAATGAATACAATTCAAACACAAACTTGAGTTCAATAATTTTAACTAAGAAATTCTCTGTATAAATCTAGGAATAAAAAAAAATATGATGTTTTCACAACAGCCTTTAGGTTGCATCAGCACTTTATTCTAAGGACAATCTGGAATAAAAACTTGCAGACGGATCTTATAAATCAAGTGACACAAAAATCTCAACTGCTTATAGGATAAAAGATCAAGACCGAGTCCAGAAACAGGATAAAGGTTGACACTCAGGCTAGAAAAATGAACAATGGTGAGTTATAATTCTGTTCTATGAATAATACTTTCTTTTCAATCATATGCACAAAAAAAACTGAAGTTCTATACTCCTATGAGTCTCCCTCTTATTACAAATGGGGTGGCTTTAATTGCTCCTAATTTCATTTCTTTGGTAAGTTTTCAGATTTATAAACAACAACAACAAAAAAAGTGATTTAAAAAAAAACAACAAATCTTTGCCATTTTTACCTAGGCCATGTTTAATGAGGTTAGGAAAAAGAACAAGCAGGAAAGACAAAAAATTTCAATCATCCACACTGTTTGAATAAGAACATCCACATATTTATTGGGTTTTTTAAAACATTCAGGCATCCACATACTTAATGATGTTTTAAAAAAAAAATGGATGAAAAGAAACAAAAGAATCTCAATCGCCCCCTTTTAAAATTTCAGACAAAGGAACAAGCGGCATGTGTCAGCTTATTCTAATCACAAGATGAAACTCACATCTCTTGAATATAGTCATCCTTGATGCTTGATGTCAGACCCCAGTCATGTAAAAGTTTGTTCAGGCAGGACTGTCAAATACAAGGAGAAAACAAATAACATGCATGTTTTCAGGTCTTCTGTTCTATATCTAGAACTTAATTCAGAGCAAATCTACTAAAAACCACAATCTTCATAAAATGCCTAAACAAGATTGGAGCATAAAAATAATAAAAATGAAATAAAATAAATAAGAAAAAACACACACGCACACACACAGCACTTTAACTCATTTACAAGTTTGTTCACTATATCAGCTGTCCAGTATACTGATTTCCAAAGCATTCATTACTCTGGCATTCCATTCTATGGAAGAAATGACTAATGAAATCTTTCAAATCAGATCATGACAAAATATTCATATGGGAATAATCCACACCAAAAAAACATGATCAACCAAAAAATTTTACCTGTCCCTCTATTTTTCATTTCCCATCACTTTTGTTTAAATTAGACATTCACTCAATATAGAGTAAAAAATCACGTTGTCTTCATCCCAACATTACTGAACTTTGCACTGGGATCTAATGTCGCATCAGCACAATTATGACCATATTGCACCTTCAACCTTACTGAACAAAAGATGAGAAAATCCAAGATCACCTACCTTGAGTTTGGGAATGTCTGCTTCCACAGTGTTGTCAAAGTAACCAGGGTACCGATTGTACTCAGCAAAAAATTTGTCAGCTGCTCGTAACAAGACATAGAGCACTGTGTCGTCACCTTCATCGCTGACATCCTCCTCTTCTTCCATGATATGGCGGCCTGCATGAGAAACCAATCAGATTGGGAAATGCTACATTATATGGTCTGTACATCTGCACATAGGCCAACACAGGAAATTGTAATTTTAGTTTCCAGAAATGGCCAACTGAAAAATTAGATGATTTGAAACACTTATAAAACGTATTCCTATATTGATTTTCAATGTTTGCATTTATGGATACAAAAAAGATCTGACTACAAGCATGAAGAAATGACTAAACGTGAAAATTCAAATTTTGATGTTTGCCCCTTTGCGATGAGATTGACAATATCTTGATTTTGTCATGAGCAGTTTAGCACTTTACCACATTATCATGAGCATGACAAAGGAAATAGAGTTTAGCCCTCAGGTTCATACCCTGTACAGTCGAGTCCACGCAAACCGAACTCTGATAAAACGAATTTCTGATAAATCGAATAAAAACGAAACAATAGATTTTTTTTCCTCTTTGCACCTATTAAATGCATCTCGCATAAATCGAAGCCATTGCCGTGTGTTTCCTTTAAATCGAACTGGTCAGCGCCGCCACAAAGGTAAAAGTCGGCTATTGTCATCTCCACGTGGTTTTCACCAACGCGGATACCGGCGTTTTGAAAACAAAGAAGACAGCGCTGCGGGTGGGGTGAGAGGGGTTAGACAATGTATTGTGCCTGGCGCGCAGCGGAAGTAGGCTATGTGTTCACCGGGGGGGGGATGATAAAGAGTGTATCAGGGCTTGCGCTGCCGACAAATGATCGATAATCAAGCATCCTAGCAGAACCTATCGGTCTAGTACAAGTATGCGCTGTAAATGTACTACTACACGTGTTAAATCTGCATGTGTTACGAAGAGTGTAGGTTGCGCTGTAATAGAGCGCTGTGCCGGTGTTCTGCTGTTAGGTCTCGTACCGGGACGTGATAGGCCAGATTCTACATCGTGCTAGTTTTTTGGGGTTTTTTTCTTCCGCTTGTGGTTGACTCGCTCATATCCTCACTATATGATGGCTTCCTTTAACTGTTTTCAGAGTTTAAACTATTTCAGGGATAAAACTTACTCTGCTGCCCTTTTAGGACTAAAGCATTAACAGTCCTTTTCAGGGCTAAAACCTACTCATCAATAGTTCTTTTCACGGCTCTAACTTTTCTTTACATTACTTTTGCTTTCAATACAGCCCTTATTAGTAATATTAGGGCTAGCAATCCAATCATACGAGAGGGCTTGAATTTAAAATAATCACAAAGTTCAGGAACCATAGGCCTAGTGGGATTTCTTTGTAAAGGGAAATAATCCTGGAATAAAATAAAATTGTGCCTTATTAGTCATTCGAGAATTCCACCCCCCCCCTCCCCTCAACTCCAAACTGGAAGACGAACTCTCTTTAATCAATCCCATTAGGTTGGTCCCAGCAAATTCGATTTAAGCGGACTCGACTGTATTTATATGGCTTGCAGGAGGAAAAGCCTATCTCGAGAGGTTTTCATTAAAACTTGGCAACATTTCTTTAAATACATAAATGTGCCCACATACCTCATAAGAACACTTTGTATGAGATACTACATATGGTCAAAGTAAAGCATCTAAGAAGGCTTTGGCAGAGTTGTAATTTACAATTTTTTGGACTTTCACTCAATATACTTCAGAAAATTTAAGTCTGAAATACAACTGTAAAAGGATATTGATGCATTCTGTGACCAAAAGAATTGGCATAAAAAAATTCACTCTCTGTTGATTTCTCCGATCGCCTCAGCTTTATAAGGGCCTGGTTTAGTTGTGTTGTGTCTCATATAATGCAAATGCTTTACCAACACAGGTACATAGTACATATGACAAACCCATTTTCGCATAAAACAAGAAACAAATGGCATACCTAACTCTTCTACATTGGCAGTTTGTGATCCATACTCCTCCTCTAAACTCCGACACCTCAGCACAGTCAGAAAAGCTGCATTTCTACCTGAATTCAACAAATATAACAGCGATAAAAACAAAATTGCTGAAACAATTTATCCAGGATTAAGATAAAAATTATCTGCTTTTTTCTGCATTCCTTGTCATGACCTCATCCACTCAAAGAGATTTTTTCCTCTAAGGAAAATTCTTGATCATATGTTTCGAAAATATTTTTGTTGTTGTTCATTACAAGATGGTATTTTATCACTTGCCAGTCTTAGCATCTTGAACTGATCTTTTTTTTAAATTCACAAAAGCTTGACCAGTGAACAGCATTGGTTATTGGGCAGAGAACTGAAATATAAAGTTATGCAATCTGCATTAACAATATATACTTCTGATGATGATTGTGTTCACATATCGTAACAGAAATGAATTACATCAGATTTACTTGCATCTTTGATCCTGCATAATCAGAGTTAAGACAGCATCATCAAATATCATGATCTCGGAATGTTTCTGGCATTTTCAATGCCCCTTCCAGTCATTATTTTTTTTTTGCTCATCTATACTACAAATCTGTAACAAAACCCATGAAAGGTATGGACTCAAAAACTGCTGAATGTATCCATATGAAATTTGGGACACAACATTGTTGCATAAAGATCTGTGTTTCTACTTGCATAAATCTGAAAAAAAAAAAAAGCTTCCTATGTTTGACGCTATTCTAAAAAGATGATAACAATTGAATGGTAAACTCGTGAGACTGTTTGATCCGAATTGTATGTTTGACAGAATGATGCTAGATCTATTTCTCCACACAAAACTGACTGACAAAATGTCTTGTCCCCACGGCAAATATGTTGGAAGTTGCAGTAGGCAACTTCGCGCTGCGGCCGTTTTTTTTCAACTCAGATACCAGATTATTTTTTTTTCAGGTAAAATTTTCGTTTTGTTAAAAAAAAAAAAAATTGACGTATGTGAGTCGGAAAATAGATAAAAATGGCCATAGCTCAAAATCCCCCCGTGCGGTTTCCGACTCATGTGCCCTGTCCCCAAGACAAATATTAGTCAACTTACAGAAAGTCCTGATCTCTGGGTCTGTGATGGTGCCAGGCTGAAAACAGAGATTTTCATAGAACTTTACACACGCAGAATATTACAAGATTCAGGTTTCTAGGGAAACAATATGCTGTGTGTCAGATAGCTGATAATTTAATTCAAATGTACATCATGTAGAAAATTCTACACTCATTTTGAACATTTTGAGCAATGGATCCTGGAAGTAAGAACTAAACATCCCCCCTTCGCTTTAATTACATGAAAAATAATGGATCTCTAGAATAATTTATTTTTTGTCTCCATTAATGTTACTCTAAGATTTATGTTGGTCTGTCTCTCAAATTTATTCGCCTTTAAGAAGAAGTTTCGCATGCAGCGGTTATACCAATGGTTTGAAATATCATTGCAAATGTCACCTATGGGACCACATGAATTAATTAGCACATGTCCACCAAGCTGAGAAGCAACAAACAACCTTGCGCTACACTAAAGAATTATGTTCATTCATATAAGAATCACTATATATATAAAATATGAATCTTTAAGATAAACATGTATAGGTATGACATTTATGCATGTACTCAATGTGTGACGTATAGTGTATCATATATTTCTTACTGAGTTGCAGGGAGGTAAGCTGGATTTAGAAAGGGAAAGAAATTCTCACGAATATAACAAAGATTGGTCTCGCTTTGGGCTGGTATATACTAGAGTTTTCCATGTGCAATTTGGTAATTGCCTCAAGGGAGTGTGGGTATATCGAGTCATAATCCATCCAGAATTTTTATATTTTGTTTGTCTCATTCACTACTAGATCAAATAGTGATTAAAACACTGGGAGAGCTCTATAGGCAGCACTTGTGACTTAAGAAGACAGTAAGATCCATTCATTTGTCATTCACCTTTCATCCAACTTAAGAGCAGATATTTTGGTGCATAGTAAACAGTATCATGTATATATACTTTTTCCACTGTAACACAAAATACTGCTAACCCTTGAAACTCCTCTGCCAAATATTCGACTTACTTAGACAACAGACGTATCTGTTTGAAAGTACACTGTAATAATATCAGGCTTTCATAAAGAGTGAATCACCTCAGTTCTGTCCATTTTTGTTTTTCGTTTTGTTTTTTTTAAGCACGAATGAGAAGCAATAACCTCCATATACTATACTGGTTAAGTCTAAAAGCCATTGCACATGAGAAATGCACATGAAAACGAGCAAGACATTTATGTCAATGTAAATGATTATATAAATCAGTTAAAAGAGTTTTACTCTGGGAAGATGAGAAGAGGATCAATCAAAAGATATAATGGAAGTGCCTATCTAATGCTTACACTATCATCATAATCAATAAGTATTATTATTGTTGGTTTTTTTTCATATTAACACTTTGAATACCCTCAAATTCTCAGTAAAATCTGAGAAATTGGACTTCCATAAATGACTGATAAGGCCGGAAACAAGCTCATATTTAAGAATAAATTTGCATGTTTATCACGAAACAAACCATGTTGTCTTCATCTTGCATTCAGTACAAATTAGATTAAAAATTTGTTTTCACACATTTTTCTTAACTTTTAAAGAAAGGGATATTTCTAAGTTATTTCTTTCAGCTAGGTATTTACTAACCTCATTCCAAGCCCTACTTAGTAGAGAACAAATAAATTCTTAATAAATGAAACAAATAAAAATGCACACAAACCCATTCACCTAAAATCATTCAGATGATAAGAAATCTGTATGCAAACAGCTCTTCATCTTTTGAATTCAAAGAACTGTTATTGCAACAGGATGTCAAACAGCATTCCTTGGCATGGACTACCTGACCAATTACATATCAAAATTTCTATGGATTCTAAACTACAGGATGGACCTTTACATCCATATGCCTGGAGAAATTATCTCTCCATGTTGCCCTGTTGGCTTTGAAACAAATTGTTTGTGAGCTAGCCAGTCTGACATAAAATATTCAGCATTTTTGTACTTTAGTGTTTACATCTCCAGAGTCATGTTGGTAAAAATGATCTGCTTTGATAAAAATACAAGAACAGCAATGGACAAATACAATAAGATTTAATAAAGAATTCTTGAATTTCTGTCCAGTTTTGAAAACATTTACTGACACATTTCTTCGGTGCATTTTTATTTAAGCTGACTTCTTTGAGATTAAAATACAATAATAATAGTTCAGCACTGTCATGGCATTGCTTGGGGAAAAGAAATTGAAAAATTGCTGTTTGTTTCTCTTACGTAAAGTAAACTGTAACAGAAAAAGAGTGGTTTGGGATTTGCGGGTGGGTACTTCTCCCATGTGCTTTCACTCGTGGAATGTATGAAGTGAAATTTAAAGGCAGGTACGGGGACGAGGCACATGCAGACCTCTGGGGGAAAGCCCAAAGCACAGTATCCCTTCTCCTTCCCTACACCATATCAGTCAGCCAACTACATGTCAGCTGCAGAATCAGGTAGCAGAAACATTCCACACATGCAGTGGCAATAACTCATCGATATGATATAACAGAGTTGAGCCCGTCTCATAAGGTGGATTGCAAAATGGGGCAATGGACCTCAGTTTTTATTTAATCATAATGTTTGTGCTGTTACCACTTCTGAAACTCAAAATAGATGTATTTTTATGGGCAATAAAGTCCAAGACAGTTTGCTTTCAAATATCGTAGAAAATAAGCAATTTTCATGAAAGATGTGTTGGTTGATTGTTATGACCTGATAAAGTCTATGCTCTCGATTTTCAAAATGCTCCCTGTCTGCTCAGATTTGAATTGAATTTATTATTATTCCATTCATGTATGTCACTTGAATGTTGGATCATTTTTCGATTCATTTTGCTGCAGTAAACTTACACTATAGCATTGTTTAGATATCTAAATTAATGTACAAGTTTTGACAAACCTGTAATGGCTGATCACTGCTTTCCATTTCACTAAAAGTCAGCTCTGTAGCTTCAAAATTGCCAATATTATCCCTTAAACAATGAAGATATCCATTCAAAAAGACTTGTAGGAAAAAAAAAAACAAGAAATGCATTGTTTTGATCTCTGTCCATCTTCCTGTAGACTCCCTTGAAATGTCCCATTTTCTTCACAGGAAAACATACACCACAGGAGAGTTTTTCAACATAGAGATTGATTCGACATGCATGGATGGTCATGATTTTGTCTTATGTAAATCTTCAACAATTTTAGAACAGATTCAGTGAAATAACAAAGACTATTTACATAAAAAGAACACAATAAAGGCCATTTTATTGAGACACAGTCACAAGGAGCCACTGTTTGAGACAGGCTCAGTTACACGTCCATTTCTAACTGATGATATTTAAATTGGGATGATTATAACGTTTACATCATAAATTTGTCTTTCACTGACCCATAAAAATGATTTATTACTAGATGACTCACAATAAACTTCATGCTTTTATATCTGGTGAACTTCCTCATTTAGTTTACATTATGTCTTTCCCTTATGGAGACAGAACAGCATTTATATCAGATACATGAAAGAATTTAATCCCTACTTCATCCAAAAAATGCTCTGAAGATATTAACATTCTCATAAGACAGATAGAAAGCTCATGCCAATTTCAAATCCATTTTCAGACTCCTCTTTTGAAACATATTGCAACAGCATGTCTCATTTCTATACAATGTTTGGTTACCACACTGGAGTCTCTGAGGCTAAAAATTACCATCCATTTAAATTTTCTTTCTGTACAAGTGAAGGCAATCTTCAAAACCTGTTATATGTGACTTCCTTAACACAATATTCATTGTATGATCATATCCCTAATGTTTTTAGGACATCCAACTAGATCAGTTAGGTATATGGGTAGGCCTGGTAAGATGTCAAATAATTTTCCTAATTAAATCATTAGTGGTTTTTCAATTCCTCTCATTTAGGACCAACATAATATAAAATCTAATTTATATTAGTTACATATTAAACTTTCATTGTTTAGCTCTGGCACAAAAAATAGTTCATAAGAACTTCAAGTTCAGATATTCTATTAAATTAAATTGGTGTCAATGTTCTGACAAGATACAAGATGAGTAAAATGTTGGTAAAAAAAAGTGAAAGAGAAACAAACCAAATGAATGTGTGGTCTATGAGTTATATCAAATAAGCATTACTCAAAAGGACATTTCGGATGCATATGTAACTGGTAAATACTGAATTCTTACAAGGAACTTAAAATCCAACTGAAATTCATTCTGTGAAACTTGCAGTGTCTGAAGTATAAATTTCAAGAAAGAAATAATATTTCAAACCAATGATGTATTCTGAAGCCATGGGTTCACACATTAAGACCTACTATCAAACAAGACACCTGAAAATTTAAAAATACAAAAACGATGACCTGGAGGTGACAGAGTTAAATTAAATTAATTTCTCAGACAGAATCTGGCTTTAAAATCTTCTGTTATTACTCTGCCAATCAATAGCCATTTATGTTATAGACAAGCCATTTGCTGTAATGTCCCTCACTAAAAACCTTCCAGTTCTACACATTTCCTTAAATGGTTAAATCAGTTGGAATCTACATACATCAAAGCAACAAGATAACCATTCTTCCACCTGACAAAACTTTGTACTTCTACTTGCTCCTATTTCCTCTGGTATCTTCGTGTGGCACTGGCCTGATCCGAAATATCCTTCTGAAGGTGTAACCATAGCAAAAGAACAAAAGGCAAAAGGGAGACCCTTATGATGGGTGGTCCTTACAAAGGGGCAAACAAATGCATCTGCATCAACAATAGGTCTAACCTTTAGATTCCTAGGAGGACGGAGTGGTTCATCCTATGTGAGAAAGGATACAGGCAAGAACATAACAATGTCCACTGCTCACAAGAAGTTCTATCTTCTGTACCTTATCTATTTATTTATTTATCTATCTATTTACAATCCCACCCCTCTTTTAACATGTTTCTTGTCTCTTTACATTTTTGTGTTGCAGAAGTTGCTTTGTTTTTTCTTTCACTTCTACCCTGAATATGGATTTCAAATTAGCTGTGCTGATGATACAAATTATATCTCTGTCCATCTTCAAACAACAGACCTTTAATTTTGTTTTTGAATTTCAATACATAGAATCAATCAACTGAAGATGTAGTAATGCTCAAATTACTCAGCAGTTTTTTAAATTTAACTTCCTGAACGGGAAGATATGACAGCTTTCAAACAAAATGCAGAAGTGCAATCAGGTGAATTTAAATCAGTATCACTGTTTTTTTGAGTATTTGAAATTATTTCCTTCAAACAATTTTAATTTCTGGTTTTATTTATGGACACAGACGCATTTGATTAGAATGTTACAGTTATTCGAATGCCTGCATCTGGTAATATTTTGGCTTCATTATATTCAACTACAGGCACCACTCATCATATCATTCTTCAGAGCTCAGTCTGTTCGTTTAAACTAAAGATCATCAGACTGACTAGTAAACTGCCATAAGAAGACAGGAGATACTACCAACTAAATTGGCCAGATATTGTAACTTATCACTACTGAGACTCTCAGGAAGAAAGGTAAATTTTTCTTAAAATCCAAATCCATATTCAAAAAAAGCAAAAAAAGATACCAATCCATAAATGGCTGTAGTATGCACATTAACACATCGCTGATTAAACAACTGTATCCATGTACACAAGCATATGTCAAACTGACAACACTACAAGAAGGATTTCGTGTACCTACGGCTGTGCTATCTAGTAGATTACTCTGACACACAGCACTGCTTAGACCAATTGAAAAATTTTAAAAATCAAAGCAATTTAATACTGTAATACTTTTGTTCATATCAGTTCCTTTCTTTAGATTAACAATAGATTAACAATACTGAATACCTGACACACAGCATCATTGTAGTTTCCTCAATGCATAATTTATCAAAACCCACAGCACTAATCACATAGCACAGTAGTAATGTCTAACATACATAGTTGTTGACACAACACCTACCCTTCCAATGTTGTGCAGCAAAGCGTGCACATGGCCTGCCAGGGCCATGGCATCAATCTCTGCCTGCTCTCTGTACACTGTCTGTAACTGGATGTAACGTTCCGAGTCGGACGTCATATCTGGAATTGAACCTCGCAAAGGTAGGAAACCTGCGGGGAAAAAATAATAATAGATTAATTATATGAAATATACAGACCAATTCCTTTTCCGTCCTTATAAAATCACAGTCTTTTCATGTACTGCACATGAAACATAAACAACATTGTTTTTAATGATGAAACCCTGAGCTGACCATGTCTGTGCCCACAGCTGAGTAATCAGAGCTTATTTCCTTAACTCTTTAACTACCGCGAGCCTTGTTTCATGGCTCGAGCCACTTCTGATTTCGGACCACAAGCCGTATTTCACAGCTCAGAGTGTCGGCCTATGAATTTGGTCTCTAACTGTAAAACATTCTGGCCACAATATCATCTAGCAAAACAGGAAATGACCGAGGAGAGTTCATCTAGTGAAACAAAAGACGCAGGAATTTTGATTCAGTAAATTTGTTAGAGCAATTTGTCTTGTTACTGTGAGCCGTGTGTTATTTGTCAATTGTACTGTGATATGTATGGAGCCTGGGTCATCGGTTAGTCGGTTACGTGATGAATACCATATGTTATGGTTCAAAGCATGTTCCTCATATCAA
The DNA here is from genome assembly GCA_039654565.1 of Peronia peronii. Classification (NCBI taxonomy): domain Eukaryota; kingdom Metazoa; phylum Mollusca; class Gastropoda; order Systellommatophora; family Onchidiidae; genus Peronia; species Peronia peronii. Next base: position 11,986 of record JBCEWB010359800.1, read on the forward strand.
CTGATTGCACTACCTGTATCATATCATCTTCCATATAAAAGTAATTCTCATTTCATGCTATTTAGCTGGGCATATGCTTTTGAAAGTATCTGAGTTTTGCAATATAACACAATTCAAGAAACAAGACAGTGAAGTGTCCAGATCATGAGGTTTGTTTCAGCTCATCTCATTATTCCACTGAATTACCTACCTCCACCTTCATTTTCTGTGAACTCTTTCAAGGCTCTCACTAGAACCCAGAAATTTTTACTCTGAAACAAAAAGACAAACTGAGGTGATTGCAAATTAATGGCTAATCTTCTTTCTTTCTGCTAATTTATGAAATGTTCTATCAATGTCTCATACAACTTTATATCTTAGTTCCTATTATCAAAAAATCCAATTTATTTATCCTCAGATTTGAATAAATTTAGCAAATGCATAATGTCATGATTAATCTCAAGTACGAGTGTGCTACGTTTGTTGATTTTTTTACTAGAGTATAGTATGGAAAGACAGAGTGACTTACTACCCAGAAAATTAATAGCTATAGCTACTCCAGCTCTATATGCAAATCACAAGCTGAGTGCTGAAGTGATAGGGAATGTATGAAGACAAACGATATAGACAATTATCAATTAGTCAAAGACACAAGAAGAAACTTACGTCTGAGTTCAAGTTCATACATGCTGAATCTTCAAACAAAGCTTTCACTTCTGAAGGGATCTGAATTTTCACAGAAAAAAAAAAAGCAGTATATCAAGAGAACTATAATGGTAAGGTTGTACTTTCTCTGCAAGCCTACAATTTAACTATTGTACGTTATATCCATGCTTTAAAACATTTCACTGATTAAAATTTTCTTTACTGAAAAAGTGATACATAGTGAAATCCAACATATGCACAATCAAAAGAGGCATTTGAAATACATAATAATTAAGAGCAAGTCCTTTGTTTCTCTCACTATCATGCAACTGATAAAACAGCTGGGAAAAATTATGCATCCATAGTTCTGAAATGAACGAAAGTTCAGCTTCTATGCAACTTATGACTGAAGTGTCATCTTCCCATATACCAAGTCATGTCACATCTATCATTATTGATCCTATGTCCAAATTACTAATATTTCCATGTCATATGATAAATGAAATGAGTTGAGAAAACTTGACTTTCCTGATCTAGGCGTCACGGGACTTAACTATGAATGTGACTATCTTGGCATAGACCAGCTGTGGCCAAAAAATATTTTCATCAAAGTAATATACAATCACTGCCCTATACACTGACACTGATAACTCTATATATCCCACAACTAGTCAAAATGAATGTATGTTGAGTTATTACTATCATGTATAACCATTCATTTTCACATGGTGAACAAAATTTTTAGCTAGTTTCACTGTAGCCTAAGATTTTGCAAACTGAAGAGACAAGGGATGACCTTTCAATATGTTAAAATCCTGAGAAAAACTGGCAAAAATGAACAGTTTAACATGTATATCTATGTATATATTCACCTCATGGCATCCTGAAACACTTATAGTCTGCCCACAAGAGCAATATTTTCTTCAGGGATGACTGTTTTTAATTTCTGCCTTATTAAAACATCGATATCAGACCACCTTTATCATGTTCAATCCCCTATTTCACTGTTCCAGTCCGCCATGTACCACTCAAGGCTCATTCCGAATGGCCATCAGACATATTTCAAAAACTTGAGATCAGACTCATGTCACTAGATTGTACGACATATCATTTATAGCTCATTTGATCTATTTTCTTTTTTTCTACGAAGTATCCATATTCAGGATCTAAAAACAGTTTAATGACATTCAAATGGATTGTCGTATAAACTTACTGTTGTCTCATGTAAACTGCTATTGACACTTTTTATGGCTTCATCAAAATTCTCTTCATCTTCTGGCACTCCCTCTTCATTCTTTCGGATACCTGATAACATATGCATCGACACAATTACAGGTAAGGCAAGAAGTCATGAAAAAACTGTGTCCTCTAACATTGAGACACTGAACTATTCAACTCTCAACTAAACTTCAACAATGAATTTCATTATGTCTTTGACAATAATTTAATGCTGTAAGCAAAATTTCAAAGAATTGGCTGGATATCTGGAATATAGTTCTTTGTTTTCCATTTTTTTTTTTTTTTTTTTTTTTGACTCAGTGAGTCTTCCTGAATTGTAGACTCTTCATTAAAAATATGTCTATTAAGAAGCATTATGTACAGCTCAGTGTTATGCTATCAATCATTTTCAAAAGCTTACGATGATGAATCTTTCAAACTGTCTGGCTCATATTCTATTCAGATTCAGTACAAAAGCATTGTGACTCAAATTTCAGTGGGGAAAAAGTAACTTCAATCAAAACTTTCTCAGAAACAAGAACTTCAGAATTGGATGTCTATTCTCTATGCTAAGAAGGAATGACTCAAAAACTCCCGATGATTATTAACTATCGATGGAAAGCAAAACTCTCCTAAGTATCTCTTTCGCTCTTCTCTCAGGGAAACCAAAAAAAAAAAAAAAATTTAATTTACTGAAATTAATAACAAGAGTACCACCATGATCAGAGCTTGGTACATTAAATAAACAGTAGTACATACTTTAGCCCTTTATTAGCTGAGAAATGGAAAAAAGACTAAGTTAAGAGCCAAGTCTTCAAGACATCACAATAGAGAAACAGAAACAACTGATAATAAACTACCTTGTCTTATCATCTCCTTTAAAGCATTTTTCTCCTTGTAGTTCTTTGGCATTTTACCTCCATGCTGAAAAGAAGAAGGAAATAAAATCAATATCTAAAGAGCAAATTATATTCTTAAATTCTTCTGCAAGTCTCACTAGTCTCTGATCTTTTCAACATAAAACTAATACCATTCAATTACATTTGCAAGATTACATTGACTTAAACACTCAAAATAAGTTATTACCCAGTGTCTTTCACATTAACAATCATAAAGCAAGGAAATACTGAACAATGCCTGACACATTCCAATCAACTGTTACAATAAAAATATTGGATCAATCATTTCCTCAATGACTAGTTCATTTACCTGTTGTTCCCATCTCTGAAGATATTTGTACAAAAGGACCAACCATGGTGTGTGAGAATGTGCCTGAAATGAGTAGATTGAAAACAAGATATAAAATGAACTTTTCACTCTTAATGAAAAGTAGATCAGAGATGTCAAACTGTTTTCATCAAAAACTCGAAAAATTTTGTTGTCCTCTTACAATTACATTAGTCTAAGACTATGGGCATATTATCTGTTGTTGTATATATTTTGATATGTTGATTTTTCCATCAACAACTCTCACATAACCATTCGACTGCATGTTGTCAGTTGTGAAGAGCTAAGTGCTACAAACTTCGATCTCGATCTTCAAACATTGGCCAAACACTAGATCAGCTCTCATTCGGAGCCTAGCTAGCTGGGGGAAAATTCTGTCATACTTCCCATTTCGCTGTTGTCTGTGGGACCTGTATCGCATTAAAAATTATTATAAAATCCCAATCGGCTAGTGAGCTCAGCAGCCAAATGCAAAAAAGTTGGTGATGGCTCAAAAATCAGATTATCAGCTGAAGTCAGAAGTTTGACATCTCTGGTTGATGTATGCCATTTTCAGCTCACAAACTGTGCTATGAAAGTGAATATTATATAAGAATGAAAAAGTAATCTCAGTGCAAGATTTATATTACTATCACCCACATACTACCTAAGATACAGGACATGGACCAAAGACTTCTACTCAGTTCTGTCTTATGACAAATTTATCGATTTATTCACTAAGTGAGAGATAATGTTCACATCATCATCAAAACCATGGCCTAGCCCCTATTTTCATACTTATGGAAGTGAGGACTCCAAATGATGCAGAGATAGCTGCACAAGTTGCGACAGACTGCAACATACACATAAAAAATACTTCTGGCAAATGGTTACAAGAGGTGAACTATAAGAGGCAACATGGTTTTCTTTCCATTTAATAGATTCACAACAGGCTAATTTACAGTTCAAACATTATCGTGCAGACATTATAAGGAAAATAATCATTTCACTAAAAACATTGGTTCATCAATAACATAGTGTTAATGTCCAGCATAAGGAACTAACCAAAAAAGTATAAGGATGTGAAATGGCAAAGGTGGTTAGAGATATGAGTCAGAAAAGTGTAAGTGATAGTAAATTTCAACATAGCAACAGTACAATCAATCTGACCTTTTTGTCCATGCTGTCAAGATCCAGTGAATTACAATAGTCTTCCAGTCCCTGAAATGGTCGATCTAAGCGCAGATCTTCATGGCTGTTGTCTGGATGAGACTCAATCACTGGAAAATTGAGGTACACTGTATACACGATAAGATGTAAAACTTTATGCTACTAGGAATGTGACTGATGTCATTTGGCAAATACACAAAACCTGAGAAACATTCATCAAGTTACTAAAAAAGAGCACACATAAGTTGTGAATCAAAAAACATACCATGCAGGAAGAAATAGTTCAATATAAGAATCTTACCTGTATGTTCCTTAATCACCACACGAAGATATCCAATAAAACCGTAGCAGCGACACACAAGTAAAGGCACATTCATCTCCCACAAGATTTTCCCGAGGTTCAAGAGAGTTCTGGTAAAGTGAAAAAAGAGAATTTGCTATGTAATTCATGCACCAAAAATAGCTGGTAGGTGGATTTCAGTAAAAATCATTATTGTGAAAGTAAATGTAGCAATATTTCATCCTTCCATATTATTTTTCAAACTGTGTCTGGTGTTATTTGCAGAGTATACATGAAAGGATAAAAACAGACATTTCCCAAACTTAACTTCTTGAAATCAGTGCCTCCCAAATAAAACAACAACAACAAAAGCCAGACTGATGTATAACAGTGTTCTTTTTTGTTTCTCAAAGACATTATCCCTATTCCCTAGGCAACAGCTGATAAGCTGGAACTGACAACAAACAAACTTCAATGAAGTCTGATGTACAATGCTTGACATTACAGCCTAGTAGAGTATGAACATTTTTAAATGAACCCAATGAGCTGTAGAACAAAACCAACAATATTTCAGACGTCAAAACTGTTCCAAAATATGCTCATTTTCACAAAGTATATGTGAACATTGAACTTGGACACCATAAATGTGAACATTAAACTTACTTTTCAGGGAGATGAGTGGCTATCACAGTGGTGAATGAGGAGAAAAAGGCTGGATTCTTCTGCAGGAGGTCATCTACATTCTGGCATGAGGACAAATGTAATTAAATCAGGAGATCAAAATTCATCAATCCCTCCAATGTCATGCCAATATTAATAGTCAGCCTATCTTAGCACTTCTAAATGTTCTTCAGACAGGACTATGAGCTTCCTGAGAAAAATGGGTAGCGAGAATAAAAATTTATTACAATGTAGAGATAACTAGCTTCATTATGGCTCAAACCTAATAGAAAACTATCATGATAACTTTTCCCCTTAAAGTTTCTCACTATGTGAAGTGAAGATCATGGAGTTTCAAATTTTATTAGCTGCTCACCAAATTATAAAATCTTCACCAAGACTCCAAAACTGCTTTCTGCCAACAGTCTCATAGATTTGACAATAAATGATAAAATTCTAAATACCTCTTCCAAAAAGTCCCCAGCCACATCTTCATTCAGTTCGCTAAGCAGTTCTGTAGTGATCTGAGCCCTGGACTGTGAAAGAAAAATTCATAACTTTGACCAATGGCAGAAGAATCTAAATTACAAGACAAGCCAAGTGTCTGTCAACTAAACATTGATGTTTTATGATATATGATATCTATACACCTGTGTGATATAAACTGTTACATACTATCCCATCAAGGCTGGATTAGATTCATGTTTGTATTAACTTTCTGTTATTTATCAAATAAATATAAACAGAAAAAAAAAAAATTCTCATCCACATAGAATTACATGAATATTTCATAAATATTTCATTTAAATCTACAATTTTAGTAGATCTAGATTCCTTTCTATGCCATCAAGAAATAGGATCAACAAATTTAACTCCATACCTTTCCAATGGAATCCACTGTGAGGAAAAAGCTGAAATTAAACCAATATTGTTACGACACACCAACCACATACTGAACATCTGAGGGCTTAATCAAAAATTTCTTCCTACTACCATTCTTTAATTTCCTGGAGTTCAAATTAACACAACAAATGTAACTCATGATAAATTGTCAAATATATATGTGGTTTGCAACCTCTGGGATAATTCAGAGAGAAAATATTCTTAGGTTTTTGATGATAAATACTCCTGACTAGATTTTGTTTATAAGCTTCTACATTAAAATACAACCCTGATTCTCACTATCAAAACATTAACCACCTGTTCACATCTGAACAATCTGTGTAAAGAATGAAAAATTATTTGTAAATTAACTTCCCAAGGGCAGTACAGTGAACTAACATGAAAAAAAAAAAAAATAAAGTCTATAAACCCTAAAATTGATTTCTATAAATTATACATAGGTAAAAGTTGAATCAACTTGAAGAAATCAGCTAAAATTATTTCAGTAATACATACTTATTGCCAACATCTTCTCCTTGCACTTTATGTCCATCCACTATTGTGAAAGAACCAACACCTGAACAAAGAGGGAAGCGAAGTTGATGATTTAAAAACAAATTGGATCTCGATCTGTTTGTAAATGTTAAAAATAGATTTAATGTTTGATTCTTTATTTTTTCATGTCATATCTTTCAAGTAAGATGCAGAAATTGAAGTATCTTTATTATAAAAGATTGAAAAAAAAAAAAGAAAAAAACACCCAATCTTGGTCAGCAAAGAAACTGTAAAACCAAAATGTCTATTTTCTTTATGAAGACTCAAGTTCGACATCTTTGATATAACATAAATTTACTTTAAGTTTCAGGATTTTCAAAAACATGCTGTGAGAGGAATTCATAATATCTTATTTTGTACTTCAATACTCGTAATATCATTTATTAATCACGTCAGGACTTCTGATTGTAGTGCTCAGAACATAAAAAGGAAAGTCAGGTTTAAATTATTGATTATTCTTCATCATATTTAATATTAAACAAAAGTCAATCATAAACTCTCAGTTTTACTTCTATAGACAGAAATTTCACTATAGAATTATTATTATCCTAAATAAATGACACCTGGCACCATATCATCTTACAAACTGATATTAGTGATATAAGACGTACCTGGCAAGATAAGGTTTTTGAGAATTTCTGTGCCTGTAGCAGAAGCGTTGATTAGACACACACGAGCACCTTCAAGGGCGGACTGTCCATGATCTCCCCATAATCTGTGAAATGGTAAGTAGGTCTAGCTGATAACAGTTTATCTATTAAAGCAACGGCCATTCAGAAGCTGCCTGCAATGACCCATAGAATGTTCAAACCCTCTTTCCATGAACGCCACATCTATTCATGCCTTCCTCTTAGTATTTGATGGCACGAAGACAAGCCATTTACACTCGTTCTTACACTAAGCACAAATTCTGCAGTTGATCCTCTTTCTAGTTTCTGCATTCTGCTCAACTTTCGGCATAATCTGAGTAAATCTCTGTAAATCCAAGGATTTGGAACTCACAGTTTATTGTTTCTTACTAATATTTACTAAGCCTTCTTCATTTCAGAGATCTGGATGACATGTTCTGATCAGTAGTCGATATAGATCGAGAGTGAGTTGGGCTAATTTTCAACACAAATTAATAACCATTCATTGTTAATAATAATATGAGAAATGTCCAAAAATGGTCTCTCATGGGCAGGAAAATGTAGGTGGTATGTGTATGTGATCAGCCCACCACCAACCATCCCCTTTGATCCAAGCTTTCGATCACTGACCAGCCTTTCCCATCTATATGTGCAGAATCTTTGGATAGATACCAAAAGCTGATGCTGCAAGTTGATGACTGGTAGATGACCTAGCAAATCAGGGGTATAGTCTGCCTAATAGATCTAACATTGAATAATGGTTGAGACTTCTGATTGCCTGTGGGAAGCAGAGGATCATCAGATGGGTGCCAGCTGGGTCACGCACAGTTAGCAGGACCGGGTGCAAGTAGCAGTTAGTAGTGGACAGAATTAGGGAGAGTGACCACGTTGCTGATGTTCACCACAGAACTGAACTGCAAAACTATAAAAATTAATGGTCATAACATTCGTGAATCCCATGCATTATGTGCTGGGATATGACCAGAAGGGAATTTATAAGTAACAGCGAAAATTCGATACTGTGGGAACCTGATAAAACAGGATTGCTTGGACCAAAGAAAAGTCGTTATAACTTATAAGTGATTCCTGTTATAACCGACATACAATGAATTAGAAGAATAAAACATTGCTAGCCTATTGCCTGATTATAGGAGACACTTTTTTTTTTCATGGATAGTCTCCCTTCATTGAATTCTTTTAGTTTTGCGTGATAGTATCCTGTGATTGAGCAAAGATCATAGAGTGGAGGATAACAGTAACAAAACACGATGTATCACTTACAGGTCACAGTATGTTCATATACTAGTGGTACATGTACTAATAATAATATAGTCAAAAGTCCTAGCAGAGCAACTGGCCATGTGAATAAAATATTTAACACTAACAATGTAACACAAAACACTTCATTGGCCTCGTGCCAGATTCTCCCCCTTCGTTGTCCCCAACATAGACTAGTGCCGAGAGTAACCTAGCCTAGCCTAAGCGCACGGAAAGAGCAAGGGTATCATATTACCTCACCCACCTGCTCCTCCTCCTCCCAATGTATCAATTCTTTATGCGCAATCTCTTGGGTACATTGTCATGCGATGCCAATAAATCTGATTTGATTCACTGTTCACTGCATACAATTGAAACACAAAGTGATATCAATATCGCATGAATATCTACAATAAACGCAAATGCACTTATCAGTATTCATCACTGTTGACTCATCAATTAGACCAAGTGGTCAGTGAATGGTAAGACACATTTATCTTACTTAACGTTAGGACACGTATGAGTTCTTTCTTTATCCATGTCGGCCCATCACCCAGCCTGTTTTTTCTATCATGTTATGAATTATTCTTGAGCTACTCCCTCCCCGCCCCCCTGCCCCTCTTCCCTCAAGCCACTTGGCTAATCTCATTGCTGGCCACCCATGTCCTACCTCCTGTTATCTAGCAATGCCAATCAGAAAATTTAAAAGCTCCTTTTGTGCAAATAAACTGGCCTATAATTAAGAGCTTGTTTTCCTG
>JBCEWB010359911.1:0-21223 GCA_039654565.1 Peronia peronii
AGATAGATAGATAGATAGATAGATAGATAGATAGATAGATAGATAGATAGATAGATAGATAGATAGACAGGCAGACAAACAGAGTCTGACACAGGCAGACAGATAGACAAACACTCGGATAGTTAAAACAAACAAACAGACAGGCAGACTGTGCACTAAACTGCCCTCCGAACTCCTGGATCTTTGCTTGCTCTCTGTAATCTCTGCTTTCACTGCCTACATAGACAAGAGTTCAGTTTACTGCAGGTAAGGTGTTCTGGCGGCATGAAGAAATGTTGTGACTGAACGGTTGAACCACCACCACTTCATTATGGGCCTCAACCATCATACTGTATTCTAGCCGTGTGGCAATGACCCATTTCTTCAGCCAGTTGGCTTTCTTCCTTTTGGCAAATACATAAGACAAGCATGGTAAAGAAAGAAAAAAATCATTTGATGAACATTTTGATCGCATGCTGAAATTTTCAGAATTATCTATTTCTTTATTCATGTTTCAAATCATAAAAGAAAACGTGATTTTTTTTTCTTTCGTTACAATATTTGTCTTATACCGCTTATACTTGGCTGACGGTCAAAATGGTTCATCTAGCATAGTATAGTTTAATATTGAACAGTATACCAGAAGTCTCTCCGACGACCCTGATCGGAGTTGAGTGATAAAAAGAGAGATGAGAAGATGAGATTGTTCATTTTATCTTTTTTTGAAATCGATAGAATGATGTCTAGCACTCTCATTAATAAGTGAATGACTGTGTCCAAACATACGTCTAAGCATCAGAACATATTTATACAGTGATCAAAGGTAGTAAGCGAAGTACTTATTAAGACACGATGCGTAGAAAAGTCCAGAACAGCTCATCTAGGAACGTGGAGTATTGGTGGTTTTCAAAGCGATAAGTGCTTACTTTCGGGAGACACTGGGAACATTCACCAACGTTCAAAGCTTTCTGCAGGGAAGCACACAATGAGGGGGAGGGAGAAGTCTGACTGCCTACTGGGCATTCAAATCCTTATCAATTTAACAATATCATTGTCTATAGCCGGATACCTATGTTAACACAGGTCGAGTCAGGAAATGAGTGTAAATTGTCTGTCCCAAGGATAAAATTTCTGGACCTGTCAGGAACATTTGATACTGAATCCGACGGTCCACCATTAAGTCCTCGACATCGTGTTTATTATCATGTGTAAACAAAGATAGAAATGCCATGTACTGTGGGCATTGGTTCATCAAAAGAATAGATTCCACAGATTTCATATACCTATAATGAATAATCTCCCTAATTCTCTGTCAAAATATCACTGTCGAAACTTTGGCCCTATGATCTTAAATTTTGTGATGATATTTCCATAGTTCTAGACCATGTAAATAACGGAGGAGTTCAATATTAGCCTGCCTTCTACACCTTTTTTTTTTTAACTGGACAAAAGAAAGAGAAGGGCATGAAATGTTGGAGCTAAGTTTTCAGAATTGTTACTTAATTCTTTCAAATATTATATCTTTTTTTTTAATCTTTAACAGGGACATGATGGCCTTCAGGTTCCCTTGTTTAGAAGTGCAATGAGAGGCCCATGAACATGGCAGTAGGTCGTTAAACACGTCAAAAATAGTTTGATTTTCATCTAAATTTGAGACCTCCTCATTCAATTTATAAGTGGTACAGAAATCTGCAGACCAATTTGTAAGGATCCTGAAATTTTGACAACTTTTGAAAGTGTTTTCAGTGTAACCCATGGCAAGATGATCATAAAATGTTCACTGAAATTCGTGTCCATTTTTGTGAACATGGTTGAACAACCGGGGGGAAATGTCACACTTGTTCACGATAGTTCGGCCATTGGTTGGCCATTTTCATTAGAGAAATAAGGGTAGTCTGACCATGTCCAAGACCACGACTTGACCTCGTGACCGGGGAGGCACATCCTTGAACTAAACGCGCTCAATGCCTCTGCCCTGCGCTGTCCCAGATTTGTTATTCGTCTTCATTAACACTTTTACCACCAAAACATTAACCTTTCTCCGCATCTTTTCTGCGTTCAACCTGCTGATTGTGTGTGTGTGTGTGTGTGTGTGTGTGTGTGTGTGTGTGTGTGTGTGGGTGTGTGTGTGAACGTATGTCTGTGTGTGTAAAGTGTTGGAACTAAAGATTTGTATCTGCTCTAAGAATTTAATCCCACCCAAAACCGTTAACTAATTAATCATGAAGATGGAATGGTTACTGTTGTCTTGTGAATGGCATGAAAATCTGTCAGATAAGGCTGCTTTTCCTGTCTGGCATAAACACGTCCACATGTGTTCAGTTAAAGTGCAATTTCAGTTAAAGAGCAACTCAACTATCGACTTCACCATCTGCCGAAGTTGTAAGCTAGACATCCTCTATAACTATTTCTTCACTGTCGTTACAACATCGGTATTGACCGTAACTGATAACATTTGCACTGGCCGTGTGTCTAGAAAGAGGCGGGGGGGGGGGGGGGGGGAAAAAGGGAGGGGTGCGGGGGTTGAAGGTCAGGGAAAGAATTTTGGCTACCTGAACAGTAGTTTGGCAAGCTTCAATAAATGTGTGGGCTTTTCCAAATTTATTTCTGAGATAATAAAATTAGTTCTCAGACATAATAATGTAGCAAGTGACCGCAAGAATGTAGATTCATACAATACAAGAATTATATGTGAGCAGTTTCAGTGCTGAAAATGAGTTTTGAATCATAATTTCTATAGATATCAAAATATTACTTTATCCTCCTCTAATTCGTCACCAAAGAAAGCGTACATGAGGCATGTCCAAAGTCCGGCCCGGGGGCCAAGTGCAGCCGTGTACAAATTTCCGCCGGCCCTCAGTCTTCCTGATGTTTCAGATGAACAGAGATGTGTTTATTCTGCCCGATTTTTTTTCACAGTTTGACTTTTTCTTCATTATATATAATCTTCAAATAACAGTATGAAAGGCAGGGTGATTTTGGTAAAAACTTGTTTAGATTTTTTCCTATGTTAGGAAAAGAAAAGGCATGCCCTTTGCAATAAAAATTTCCTGAAATTGTTTATTTGTATTAACATTTATATTAGTGGTTTAAACTCTGTCAGTCTGAATGGTCGGCTCGTATGTGTTTTCACCTCACCAAATCTGTTTGGACACCCTGGTATACATTAAGCCTTCAAAACGAGGAGCAGCTTTATAAGACTATAACAGACAGCATAACACTAAAATAATGTTGGATACCGGCGATATTACAACGAGACTATTTATAATGATTTCATATTGGTCATTGATAGAAAAAAAATTGTCTTTCATGATCATCCTTTTATATGAGCTAGATTACTCATGCAGAATTCTTATTTCGTTCAATCTTTTTAAGCTTATCATCCATGTTCTGTGTCGTATTTTTCACTTTAGGTTGTAAAGGACTAGATTTTATGTTCGTAACATTAAAACATCAATTGAAAAAGACGTGGCTTTATGTATTTGTAATAATGCCTACAGCTTTCACACTGTGGAAGATTACATAATAGAGCCACTGTAGAAAGATCTCACCCTCTGTAATCGTCCCAAATAGAACTCTTTATACCTTATATACCAACATAATCATAACAGTTGTATCGAACATTGGCATGTCTGGTCCATGAACGTGAAGTAACCCTGAAGTCTATGCCAGCGAGTTGAGCTACTTGCCAACCAATGTTGTGTGCGACTAGTACTCGACAAGGAAATTAAATTGCCCGCATTGACGAGAGCCAAATGGCTATGAATATGTCCATGATATAGTTAGCCCGTAATAGAACATCTCCATTGTGTTTTCAAACTTACATGAAGGCCATTATAGATGATATCCATGTTAGAAGAAATAAAGCAACAAAAAAAAAAAAAACACACATTACCACCTTTCTCCCCAATTCATAGGCAACTACTATGAACAAACCCTTGACATCCATTTTCTCACCCACGACTATTGACCACTAAACAATTACATAATTATGTGACATTGAATGGTACATACATCGTCTTTCTGTTACCGTTTCATTACTAAAGTCAGGGTCACCTTGTATATTATTAAGTTGCACCAGCTGTATTTCAGAAGGAGAAAGTCAGTTTTTTCTACTGGTCGAGATGTTGAAATATGATCTAGAGTCGATGTGCTATCGTATAGAATCAGTGATTGCTTTTAGATTTGATCGTATCACGAACTACATAAAATGAATCCTACTGATATTTCAAGTCCGTACTGCATTGTGAGAAAAATGGTGATTACTGCTGGATTTCGACTATATAAATCAATTAAATTACGGCTAAACTAAATTGATATCAATTACAATTTTTATAGTTCATACTTCTATATTTGTTATATGATAAAGCATTTAATATGTTAAGTTTTGGGGCACTTTTTTTATTTTACATGTTTTGACTCCCTTGTGCACTCATTGACCTCGTGAGTGACCCCCAACCCCTAAGAAAGGTGACTTCCACTTGAAATATGACTATATAAAACGGGTGGTTGCTTTTAGATTTGATTGTATCACAAACTCTCAAAAACGAAGCTTTTTTGATATTTTATGCCCGGACTATATGGGCGCTTCACTTCTCTCGTTAATTTTTCTTCCTCCCCTCCAATCCCGTCCCCTCTCCTTCCCTTTTCGGAATTTCCTCTTCTCCTATTCACATTTTCGTTTTCTGTATTTCTTCTTCTTCATCCTCTGCTTTCATCTGTGAGCGCCACTGATAGCTTCCCCCTTCAAACATGGGCAGATTCCACAGCCAACCTCCCGTATCTAGGAAAATCTTCTTGTACCGTTAGATCCAGACCTTTGATGTGGCTCATCCTCGAGGACTCACTGCCATCCCAATGCGAAACAGGGACAAGTTAAGGGGCATCGCTATCTAGTGATCAGTACTGTCGCTCTTCACAGGCGAGGCACGGCTGATTGTTACCTTGAAGTCCTGGACTGGAATCCAACAAACTTTCACAAAAGGCTTTTTTTCGTCTCTCATAAACTATATCCCCAATCGTTCAAATACAAGGTGGTGCAAAAATCACTGAGCTCACATTTACCAGCCATAGTGTTATACAGCGGTTCACTGCTTGTATCCAGACTGACCGTAAACAGTTGGAACATTTGTTAAAGTAATATTTATGCTGCTTTTATATGCTGAATCTGTAGTTTTAAATATAGATAAACATTAGTGGAATAGTTTTCAGATTTTGTTTTTAAAAATTAGTTTCAGTAAATGAATTCGGTGACTTTTATGCCAACCGGTATAACTGCCATAATATTTACGCGGGACGTACTTAGTACGCCCTTCTTCCTCTAAAATCTGCATTTTGTTCTCTGTGTTTTAAAGAAAGGACAACACTAAATCGTGATTTTTTAGAACTAAAATCCTTGCAAAGAAAACACCGTTTCGTCGAAGTATGTTAGCCAAGGCCTGGTCAGTTTCAGTACAGTGGTTATGACATAGAACATGACCCGGTCTGGCCCCGCTTCCAGGCGACGGACCCTGTGGTCAGGAATGCTGGCCTGGCGTGGGCTCAAGTCTGTCTAGACCTGGGCCAAACACAGAACAACTGGCCAGCGCTCCCTGCCATGAACCTAGTCAACTTTGAACCCTCACTGTAACTGCGTTGCACTCATTTCATCGTCAAAACGAACTTATGCAATTACTAGAAGTTCAAGTATGGTACAGCCTTTCTCTTTTCTCTATCTCTGCCCCTGTTACTGGACAATGATTCAAATTGAGAACTGTTTTAACAATAACTTGAACCCAAAAAAAAAAACAGAAATAAAAACTTCACTGCTATAATGATGGAACAACAATAGTTACTAGAACAACGAGTTCAAGAAGTGAGAAATGGTGCACATCCTCCCGTGCGCCTCCTGGTCAGACAATTACATAAATGTAGATACGTAAATCAAACAACTTTTCATTCATTTGTCTATAAATTTCACTCAAAGCTCTCCACACATCATTTCATCAGCCATGTTATATAAAAATTGTCTGGAATGAAATTCGAAATTAATTCAGAGTTCAAACCGAGGGTCATACTGAGGTTGGTGAACGCTCAAAGGAATGGTCACTCTGCCAGACAGGCTATTTCCATCAGAACAGGAGACTGATTTAATCACATTCCATCAGCAGATGCAGTACGAGGGAAAATTCCCTTCAGGGAGGCGAACGTTTGCAGCAAATTAACACAGAACACCACCATGACATTAAATTGATTTCGAAGTTGTCTATAAATAAACTCTAGAAACTAATATAGTAGAAGAGGAGAGAGAATGTATATAACTGCCCATAATGGGACCTCGGCAAGCACAGTTACCTCTGAACGTTTAGAGAGGAGAGGGGCGCTTCAATTCTAAAGCAACTTGAAGCAGCTAAAACGATTTCTATAGTGGACAGAAAGTGGCGCTGTAAAATAAACATAATTTTCGGATTTTGGTTCACTCTTACCAAACACACACATAGACACACACACATACACAACACAACACACAAAGGCACGTATGCCAGTACTGTTCTTTGATGAACTTCTGTCCTAAATTCACACACAGCAAATATAATCTTCCGAGAATGATTATTGTCAACGAGCAAAACAAAACAAAACAAAAACCACACAAAAATTGAAAATAACACACACACACACACACACACACACACACATACAGCAGAAAGATATGAGCCACCAAAATGATTTCCATGCCAATGCAAGCGCAAGCTCTTCATGTAAATAAACTCCATTACCAGCAAATTATGGGAAGACTGCAGCAGTAAACATCAAACTCAGAGCCAGCTTGATCAGCTGTTGTACTTTTGACGAGATTAGCACAGATTCTTAATCTCCAGAACACGATATTCCTGGTTTGTGACTTCGACAGAGATTAACAGTTGAAGTTATCCTTTTTTCATTCTTCTATAAACTCAAGATCACGGGTACTATGCAGAAACACTAAATATGTAGAACTCTGGAAAAAAGTGTCTCGTCAAAAATGTAAATATTGAGTTAAATGTCCATCATTAAAGTTTGGTATTGTTCGTGATTTTAAGGCTTGGCTGGGATCAGTAAAGTACTCTGTAATTATATAAAAAATTTTAAGATAAATGTTGAGAAATAGCGAAAGCTGTTTTCGAGAAAACTGTGTTCAAAGTTGTTGTTTTTTTTAAATTTTATTTTATAAGTACGTTTATTCACTATTGGATTTCAGGAGCATTGGGTAAACTACATAGTTCAACAGTTGAAAGCCTTTCTTGTGTGCTGGTGCCATTGTGTTGGGAAAAGTACGATTGTATCGAGTTAAGATAAAGATTAACTTGATCATGAAACTCATATTGTGTTCTTTCATTTTTCATGAATTTGGCACTTAAGAGCTTACAAGAATCCAACTGCACTTTTCTCAACACAACAGAATGCTATTTGAGACGATTAGATTTTTTCAGTCTCAAGTTGTGACGGAGCTAAAGCGATATTAAAGCGACGTGTCAGGAGAAATTACAGGAGTGTCTTTTTTTCAGAATGACAATTTAGGCTTAGACCATCTCAGAAGTGGACAGTCACTACATTGCCTATAGAGTACTCATAATCTAACTTCTAACCCTTATCCCATCCATAACCCTGACCCAAGATCTAATGGAATACTTTCAAAATATGACGATGTACAGCGCTTATAACGCCACCAACGTGAGATAATCATTATGTGCCTATGCGTCCAATTCTGCATGTCTTTCCTGTCGATCCGCAAGCATTAAGTGGGCACCATAATAACTATGAATCCACTTTAATAGGCGTAACAGCAACATACGGTGAGTGCATCTTTGTTATACTGTGTGTTGTTTCTTGACACTTATAGGGTTAAAACTTACGAAAAGCTTCATTATAGTTATGAAACAATGGACTTGACGTGCAATGGAACTGAGGGCGATAGGGTCAGGATTCTGTGAATAAGAAAGAATCCGGTCAGAACTGCAAGTCATCCTGATAGTGATTAAACTAAACCAGCTGCTGCCAGCGACCAGCGCCTGAGACTGGGGAAATTAGGTCATAGGAGAGTAAATATCTATCTACGTAGCTATTTCGGTACTGTCGAGGTCTGATTTTAACCATCTGGGGACGTGGAATCGAGAACATAGTCTCTAGATTTTGAAAGATAATCAAATGCTTCTCTCTGCGGTAGGAATTCGGTAGGTGCGATTTCTCTAGCAGTTTTTCCATCTAGATCATTCTTTCCGTTTCTCTCGTCGTTTTTCTTTCCTTCTTTCTTTTTCTTTATCCTCTCTCTCTCTCTCTTGTTGTCTTTCTTTTGTTTTTTGTTTCTTTCTCTTTCTTGCTTTCTCTTTCTCTCTTGCTTTTCTCTCTCTCTCGCTTTCTCTCTCTTTTTAGTTTTGGCTTTTTTTCTCTCGTTTTCTTTCCCCTTTTCTTTCTCTTTCTCTCACTCTCTCTTTTTCTCTCTTTTTTTTTCATATCCATTTCGACCTCCGTGGGGAGTTGAGACTATCCATCGAATGACCAGGTGAATTCACAATCGAGTAATTTCCGTGACCTCTACCCTGGAACAGATGCCGAGCAATGATGATAATGACGATGATTGTTAAAAAATATGATTATTTACAGCATTGTCAACATTCCTGACGTTCAATGTTGGCTGTTACTTGAAATTATTTTTATATATATAGCGTTTTTACTATATGTGATTTGCAGGTGCTGTAATATATATTTAAGGTGTCCTTATATCTTAGTGAGAGACAGGTTTAATGGCCATAATGATATCCGAGTTCTCAGTCCTACTGCTTTTGCACCCCCCCCCCCCCTCTACAAAACTGCAACGAATTAGTCTCCCGGACGGCGCAGTCTCCAGAGAGTCAACATTTGGCTCTGGCTTCAGATTAGCGGTTTTGCTGCAACACTAGTGAAAATTTCCTTCGAGGTAAGTGAAAGTTTGTCACAAGTGAATACAGAACATCATCACGATATACACTTCAAAGGTCGCTATAAATAAATTATGCATACAAATATAGCGTAGGAAGATAGAGGATAGGAAGATAGAGGGCAGAGACTGGACGATTTATTTATTTATAAAACAGGGGAAAAAGCACAAAGTAGATACACCATGGTATACTATAAGTAACTAAATTCTGGTGTCTCATTTTAACCCTAAAGCTGTAATCAGAAGTTGCAGGAATGCCAATGTCTTTATAAAGATTTTCATGTTCTAAAAAGCGCAGACATGCGCCTGATGGTAAGCATAAGACATGAATCAAGTTAGTTCTGTGCTAAACGTAAAGTGCAAAGAATGACGAACTTGTCTTAAATCAGCCCCTTGGCACTTCCAGGGGTTAACTCACCCCTAATTGATATCTGTATCATGTGTCTGACTTATTACTTGATCCCATCTGCATATACTGAAGATATGAACTTAATGAACGCGATAATACACTTCATTTGTTTAACGAGAAATCACCTGGATTTTATGAGTTGCCAAACCGGGGTTTTCATCAACTTTCGAAAGCAGTTATGGTCTTTTTGTTTTCCTTGGATTCTTCGTCTATCTAATATGTTTTAGAATTTTAGCAATGAACGACTTTGTCAGAGACCAGAGTTTGCTGATAAGTTTCATCAGAAACTTCATATAGGTACCGGTCATTGGCCATGTCAGTTGGTTACAGAAACTGAACATTCATGACTTTTTCTTACCAAGGAGTACTTTTTTTTTTAAATCTGATAATTTACAGGTCATTTTTTGGTTCAAGGGAACCAAACAACCACAATAGTAAAGACACACCCACCAGTTGTGTTACAGAAATGCCCTAACAGCAAGAACAAAAGACGTTTAGAAAGATCGCAGTATACACGACCATGTTCGATAAGAGAATCAAAGAAAAAGAAAAAGAAAAACAAAAACAACACTCTTAACCCTGTCACCAATCTGACTTAATGGAGAAGATAAGAGACCTTTAGAAGGTTTACAGTAGGGCAAAGGAAAGTTCCAGGCTGGGAAATCACCAAACAAGGGCGGTCAAACTTTCCTTCCAAATCTTCTCGACCTGACGAGGACAGAATTACGAGCGCCGGACTGATCTTGATAAACGCGTGTCAAGCGGAGCCGCCATTACGCTTTCATAACGCTGGTGCTGCAGAGAGGAAATGACGCACCATTTACATAAAGAAACAATATTATGGAAACACTCCCGGCTGTCTACCTGCTATTTAAAGCATTTTTATTACTATCTGCTATGGACAGGAGTCATTATGAGCGAAGAAAGTGGATTTGGACAAGATTTGATTCCCGAAATAGATTTTTATCACTTGTTCTAAATAAAGTCTGACCCAGCGATTGTCAGTCAATGTCACTATAGCCCGCATGGAAAGGTTAACAAAGACATAAAGGCATTATTATTTTCTTTAGATTAAGAGCATTTTGATAACTTTGTATCTGTCATAAACGACCAAGTGTTCTATTTATGAACGAGTGGTATCTGGAAATAGTACCTTTAGCACCAGGTGTATCACAAAGACAGCTAAAGATAGCTCACAATTAATAACATTTGGTTCTATGCTATAATAGAAACTTTAAATAATATAAAATTTATTTCTGCTAGAGATACTTGAACCCATAAATAAAGATGATCTGTGCACATTGGTACTGTCAAAGTAACAATATGTATAAGTAACATGGTCATACATCAAAATATTCGAAAATGAATGTACCAGTGAAAGAAGAAAGATTGAGACTAATACAGAGATGCTGTTTATGATAAAATTAAGTAAAATTGATACCTAGAGATAAAACGCTCCTTTTCTCTGTTACATCGCTGTCACATACATCGTTTTACTCCAACTTTCTGTTGATGAACGTGGGTCATACTGTTATACTTCCTGTAGAGCCATTCAATGAAGGCTTTTTTTTTGGGGGGGGGGGAGGGGGGCGAAATTAATTTTTGTTCTATTTTGTTCCTTTGTGTGTTTGTGTTAGTACATGAAATGTGCATTTCTATCAATATCGCAGCTTAAAAGTCATGAAGAAGAAAAAAAAGACTCTAATCTGGGTATCGACACGCCAGTCAGCAAGTCGAACCCTCTCAGACCGGAATAGCTTCAAAAACGAAAGACAGAATTGAATTTCCAGGAATCGTACTTTGCGATCATCTGTACTGACTGACAATTATCTTGCGTTACAATTCTAGGCTCTTTAATTACTGTTTCGCGTAAAACACCCAATTTGCTTTTGACTGCCTTAATTTTATCTTATTTTTTTATATAAATCTTAAAAGTGAATCCAGTAGGACATTCTGGACTGCGCAGAGTTAAGAGACAACTCTGCCCCTACGGGTGTTCACTTTCCAGTAAGACAAGGGAACTGTTTGAACTCAGACTGATGGGCGAATGGGGTGAAAGTCTCATGAAAAACAGAACAAGACCAGGTTTAGATTCATCAGGATTGTGCTGATGTTTGATTAATATTATAGTCCATTAATCCAGAAACTGTTGATTGCTGGTGTGCTATTGTATTAGTATATTATTGTTTTGTTTTGATTTGTTTTGGTATGTTTTTGTTATTTCATTATTTCACTTCATATGATAAAATCTTCCTGTTCAATACCGGGATCTTGTGAGGATAGATTTGGAATGGAGAGGGAAGGGAATCGAACAGAAGAAACGAGGTGGAGGTGGGAGAGAAAGGAAAGGAGAGAGGGAATAGTCATCCTATTGTTATTCCTACAAACCAGCTATCATAGCGCTTTTTTCAAAACTTCTTTGCCGTTGTTGTTGCTCTTGTTATCATTGGTTTTATATCGTCATTGTCATTCTTCTTGTTGTCTTATGCTGTTGTTGTTGTTGTTGTTGTTGCTGTTGCTGTTGTTGCCGCTGCTGCTGTTGTTGTTGTTGTTGTTGTTGTTGTTGTTGTTGTTGTTGCTGCTGCTGCTGCTGCTGTTGTTGATGATGATACTAAGTTCTTTGTATATGTTATTTGCTCTTCTTAGTTTTTTAATTGTTTGATTAGTTACCGGTTTGACAGTCGTATGTATTTTTCGTAAAATGATGATGATGATGATGATATTCTTATCCGGTCTTCTACTTCTAATTTTTCTTTTTCTCCTTTCTTATCATCATAATTCAGCTTGCAAACTTCCTTGCAATTTCCTCCACCATCCCGATTTAATATACGACAGCTTTCCTTGGGAGATTTACGTTCAAATTACTTCCTGGTCCGGGTGCACTAAGATTTAGAAAATCGTCACCTGTCCTGCCGGAGAACTTGTTCGTTGATTGGCTGATAATGGGTCAAAGTCGGGGATTAAAATCGTTTTCTGGTTTCCTGCGGGAGTTCCTGAAATTTGACCCGGGTTAATCTGACTTCATCCCAGTGATAAAGACCTGGTGCTGTTGAGGCTTGTTCCAACTTGGACTGAGAATATTTGATTATCGTCACCCACTCTATGATTTATTAAGGAAAAGGTCCTCCAGATTTTCTAAGCTCTTCCCCCTCAGCGTCACCTTGATAGATTGCTACAGAAATGCAACGTAATCGATGTACACTGTAAAAATTGTCTGTAAATTTAGAGCCATTTGCTATGAACTTACCATCAATTTACTGTTTATTTTATTGTAAGATTATTTGCTGTAATTTTAGGCCCACGTTTGGCATTTATTGCCCCATTTTTGCCCCCCTCATTTTAACATCAGACAACTTTTAGAGCAAGACAATTTTTTACAGTAGTTTTACAGTATAACTTTGGCATTTTATGGAGCCAAAATTTTGCCATATTTTTACATGAACAGTTTTCACAGCGTAGTTGTTCGATGTTGTTGGCCAGTCACTGTTCAAGGAGTGTTCCTGGTCGTTCTGAAGTTTTGCACCAAAACGGAAACAGTGAGAATAAACAATATTCATATTTTGAAGAATGCGTGCTTCCCTATCGCTCATATTATAATATAGAATTGAATCATCCTCTCTGTTTTTACATAAGATTTCGTACTATCAGTTTGATTTCCAATATGCATTAAGCTGGTAGTTTCTATAGAATGAAATATTGTCATGTAAGCAAATTAAATAATTTCTCAATACAACGACAAAACACACACACACACACACACTTTTTATTTGGTTGCAGAAAAGGTCTATAAATTCAAGTGTACCCGATTTTAGGCCATTTGTAATCAAAGATACCAATATTCATAGTTTCACGTTCTAAAATAATGTATATTTATTCTTTGATCTTCTTAGTATTCATTGTTTGTAAGGATTTTTGATAGATTATTTTGTCTCACAGGGCCCGTCAAGCCCCAGTGTCGGAATCGGAATCGGTCTTAGTGAATATTAGAGTTATGATTGTCGCATTCCATAGCCCTGCCACTCCACCTTACTGTCTGGGGGTTCCAAATTCCATTGGCCAAGCGAAGATCGATCATAAATTAAGTTTGATCAGTTCCTGGCAATCAAACAAGGATTTCGCCCGAGTCAGATTGATCACCAGTGTTGTGCCAAGTAGTGGATAGGTAATTTATTGCACGGATTTGTTGTTCAGTATTGGCGTTCCCCTGGGAAACATTGGGGCACATAGTACAGAAAACGTCCAATCGACATCACTCGTCGTTTAGGGAGCAAACAAGCAAGCTGATTTCACTGTGAATTGAAATCCAAAATTGATTTCAAGAAATATTATTTGTTTTAAAGGCCATGGTCGGCTCTAGAGAGTTAAATGTCGATCCAAATTCCCGCCTCACCCCCAACTCTCCCTTCAACCCTGCCCCTCCCCGACATTCTTTAACCCTTCCCCTCCCCCTCCTCCCCCCCCCCTCCCCCCACTTAAGACCTCGAGGCACTGTAGTACAGGTACAAACATTTGGTACGTTAGTGACAAATTGTCCACATTCCAGATCAAGGTGTGGAATTTGAGCTGAAAACTTTCCAACCGTCGGGCACATTGTCACTATCAGCCCCGGGTGCTTAGATCTACATGTGCATAACAACCGTACGTCATCGCCTGGCCATAGTAGCGAGGGGCTGCTGTAGGCAACTGCCGCATGGGGAGTCAAGGGGTTAGCAGTCTGTTCCCCGACAAAAAAAAAAAAAAAAACTTACATCCCGGGTTCGATTTCTTCTGACAGATGGAAAAGATATTTAACACCTTAACTGTCCCCTGCTTCTTCCTTAAGGAAGCTCGACATCTAGCCTTCTAGGATATCATCAATATCATCAAGAGCAAATTTCTTTCGGACGTCCCGTGTGTCCGTTAGTCACTTTTAAGAACCTCTGGCAGTTAATAATCGGAAGAAGAGTAGGCGGAGACGCCGTTGTCTGGGCAAAATTTCCAGATTCCAAATTTCTAGATCCAAAAAGTCTTCCCACCAAACTGGGCACGCACTTACAACCGAGATAGGTGAAAAAGCTACATACATATCTAAAGTATCCTGCCAACCCTCTACAGCCCAAAAGGATATATCTGATACATGGTTAGAAATGCTTTCACAGAATAAACACTGAAAGTCATTAGTGTCATATACGTATGGAAAAAAAAGGATTTAGAACATAGAATTTTAATGCAGATCAATATTATTGTTCTGTCGTCAGACCTGATCTCATAGGGAAAGATGTGGAAATTCAACTTTGCCCCAAGATGGGCTGTCATTTTGTTTTAAAATCTTCTCCAGATCTCAGATGGTTAACTCTCTGAGTCCTGTCCACCGGAACACAACTGGCAAATTAAATTCCTGTTGTGCCTGACAACCAGTGCAACGACAAGCAGGACGCCACGTCGCTTTATGATATACTTAAGCCTTGTATTTATCAACCAATTACAACGGCTTTAAACTTCAATAGTGCATCTACTATTTAGGTTATAGGCGTAAATTGCAGGGACTCAGGCAGGAGGATAATGGTAGGCCCAGGTGCTCAGGGGTCAAAAGGTCATAGAGCGGCAACTGCACATCATATATGTAACCGGGTAACCGTACAGTAGAGCTTTGAAAAACAATAGTCATGTCATTATGACAAAAGTGCATTTCATATGTGGTCATACTAGCCTAAAGTTTTTATGCCCAACACCATCAATACCCAACACCATCACCATCACTACCACAAATGTCACACATCTATCAAACTAAAGTGCATTCTATTGAGACATAGAGAGAGGTAGGGACATAAAAACCTTACATTACACAAAAGAACATCTTACATAAAAACATGAAAAAAAAAAATCACCGTCAACGTTTGTACTCTTACTATGATGGGTATGACTACGTTCCAGGTGTGGCAAGTTTTTTTTGTGTTTTTTTTCTTTGTGTGTATATGTGTTTTTCTCTGCATACATTTTAGCCCGTAGAAAAACTAAACCGCATTGTTATTTTCTCATTGTGTACTGGAAAAATACAGTTGTAGAAAGGGAAAACTTATCTCATCACCTCTTATGTATCTGCCATCCAAGCAAACTTGCAATCAGCGTTCTAATGCAATTACGTCTCATAGTTCTGTAATTTTCGTTGAATACCACAAGACGGAATGGCTCGTGAAATTATTAGTGATAAAAAGACTATCTAAAAATGGTGGTTTTGAAGATAAAAATGTTCTGTTCTACTGTTCCCATTCCCTACAAAAGCCCATAGCTTAAAATGTTCCTGAATACATTACATCTTATATTTAGTCAAGGACACTTTTGTTCATGTCTTGGTAGGAGCACGACATTCTAAAATTATCTAAATCGTGCAGCACTGCTATGAATAGAGAGATACTGTTATATTGGCAAGACAACATCTACTGCGCAAGTTTGCAGGGATATACAGATAAGGTTGACCTTATGACATTGTACATGTAGTTATCACTATTATTAAGAGAGCTTGAATTCTGTCGTTGTTGTTGTTGTTGTTGTTGTTATTGTTGTTGCTGTTGCTGCTGCTGTTGTTGCTGTTCTTGTTGTTGCTGTCGGTGGTGGTGGTGGTGGTGGTGGTGGTGGTGGTCGTGGTAATGGTGGTGTTGTTGCTGTCGGTGGTGGTTATGGTGTTATTGTTGTTGTCTTCTTGGTTTGTTTTTTTTTCTGTGTGTGTGTGTGTTTTTATCGTGTAGTTGTTCTTGCTGCTACTGTTGCTGCTGTTGTTGCCAGTATTGTTGTTGTTGTCGTCGTCGTTGTTTTAATAGAAAAAAATATATTAACCTTATTCTTATCTAAATCTTACGCCATTTCCATATTCTAAGCACGGACTAGCTATTTGTGGCCAACTCGATACAGTTTGATGAATATTTTTTTTTTTTTGGTTGATTGGTTGTTAAATGCGTTGTTTGTTGTTTCAACGGTGATGTTGTTTTGTTTTGCCTTGTCTGCTTTTGTTCCAGAGAAAACATTCACATGATTTACAAGCGGAAACTTCAAGCAAGAAAGAAAAAATGCATAAAAAATAACCATGAAAGAAAAACAACATTATCATGTTACTATTGCTAGTATAGCTTTGGGACTTTCGGTTTAGCTTTTCTGTGTTTGTTCGCTGACTGGAGTCATTTGCCTTTAAGCATGGTAAGACTTTGTAGGCCTACCTGGACTTTAGAGGGCGCGCACTCGGTCTCAAGGTGACGGCTTTTGATCTATTCTGAATATCGAACAGAGCGACATTGGTGTGAAGTTCATTGTTCAAATTAAACATCTCCGTAAATTTTATTGGTCAGCTCAAATAAGCTATCGCTTTCAGTCATATATTTTATAATTATATTCATTCAGATTCTGGACAAAGTTAGTCATTAGTGAAGCATTTATTTTCTAAATACGACCAAGGCGCCATTGGACAAAACCTCCACTCATCTCGCCGTTCTTCAAACTGGTACTTCAGATAATTAACCAGTTTCTTCTCTAGCTTTCTAGAGCCACTTCATTGAATTGAGACCCGTCGCGAGTAAAAGAGACCATTTTATGGTCATATTTTTGCCCGTGGAAGCCCGCCACCCCCCCCCCCCCACCCCACTTCTTTCATACAGAATTTTTTTTTCTGATCGAACTCTCTGAGTAAAGATAGGATTGACTGACGCTGATTTCAACTGAACTGCTCAAAGTAAGTAAACTTAAATTATGATGTCTCCGATTTATACGTTATACAAAATCATTTACAGACTGGACTTTTTGACCACTAGTCTTAGATACAATCCTGATGCCATTTTAAATGGCACGGCATATAATCTGACTTTTCATCAGTGAGAATCAAACCTGGTGTCAGCTGCACATGAATTAACCCTTCAATCGCTCGATAATTTGAGGCGTCACTCAAACTCTTTAGACTGGCTAGCATATTTGACATTAGCTCAGAGGAACACGAATTCTTTCTTGAAACAAGAACGTTAGATTTTCAACAGCAGAGACATATGTTACTGTTTTTTTTAACTGAAAAGAAATAACAGAGGGAACGTACTTTGATATTCAATGTTCAATCTTGGCTCTCAAAAACATCAATCCTGGTTCTTTTAGAATTTTATTACTCAACTAGTTTGAATGTTTGAGCTATTCGAATGCCAAAGTTGTAACTTGGCATTCAAACAGTTAAATCTTGTCTTTTTCTGACATTCTAAGATTTAAATTTTGGCAGCCGAAGAGTTTAAACTTGGCATTCAAAGAGTTAACACTTGGCCCTCAGATAGTTAAAGACAGTGTCATGGGAGTGGAGCCTGCTGTGAATGGAAGACATCATATTTTGATTCCGACAGTACTATATTTGGACACATCACGTTCGCTCTAATCTGTGAATGCACACGATGTTTCTATAAACAATCTGATGTCTTAAATATTGATGAGATTGCAGTATTATTTAGGCACATGTCGACATAATAATGAGGTCAAGGTGGTGTTTTAAAATAAATTAGGAATTTAGCTGATTAAGAGACGTAATAAAACAAAATACAGATTCAGGTTAAACAGTCAGATCATTAGACAGATAAATTGACAGGCACGTGAAACTAGACAAATACGAGATGAATGGATGGATAGACCCATGAATGGATGGATGGATCGACCCGTTAATAGATGGACATATGGATGGATGAATGGATGGATGGACCCTTGAATGGATGATGGATGGATGGATGGATGGATGGATGGATGGATGGATGGATGGATGGATGGGTGGGTGGGTGGATAGATCTATGCATGGGTGATGTTAACAGAATAATGAATATGGATCACATTCCTTTAAGTTAGTCAGAAACTTTGGCGAAGCTTCACACAGTTCATTCAGGTTGGGGAAGATGGAAGCAAAACTCAGTAGTTCACCAAGTACCAGTCATTGTCAGGTTTGTTCCTTGTTTCTCACAGACCTTTTATATGAAGACACATCTTTATTATCTACTTAGAACATAATTTTGTTCTGTGTTGTGTTTCGCTTGTTGTTGTCATTATTGTTGTTGTTTTGTTGTTGTTGTTGTTATTCTTCTTCTTGTTCTTCTTGTTCTTCTTCTTCTTCCTCTTCTTCGTCTTGTTGTTGTTGTTGTTGTTGCTGTTGCTGTTGTTGTTACTGCTTACTTGTTTTGTATGTAATCACCTTTTTAAAAAACAAAATCAATTATTGTAGACTATGCTTTCCAATAAGATCAATTAAAAGGACCGAGATGACCCGACCGTGGTGCAGATTATCGTATTGTTATAATATATATATATATATATATGTATATATATCAATCTGTACTACATTCAACATTTCTGAATTATATCAGGTGGTATGTGGTACGAGACCTATAAAAATGTACTCACAGAATTAAATACAACAGGTGCATTATGTTCACAGGTTTTTTTAGTAATAAAGTCAAACATTGACCATGTAAAACATCTTCAGGCATTTACGTGTATTAATTAAGCTAAAACGTATGTTTAGTGTTCAGGATTGATCACTTAAAAAGTGAAATGTAAATACCTGATTTGCTCTTGAGGCTTATAATGTTTATGTAAAAGATCAAGTTCTGATAGTCCTGAGTAAATACTATTAAAGCGGAGTTGCGTTATGTATGATTTCATAAACTTCTACTTAAAGTTTAAATACCAGCGGCTTACGTCCAGAGGTCTGCCTATAGACAAGAGTCATTAAGTGTCATGATAAAAATCAAATTATGGCATTTCCTTTCGTAAAGAAATTTAAAACATGTGTAGGTTATATGGGATTTATCAACAGTTTATTTTAAACATTCAAAGCAAGTGACTCTCGCATAAATAGGTATAGAAGAGCCCCAAAGTGTCTCTATAACACATCAAGTTCAGATGTTTCCGTGCATGAAACATAGAGTGAGGCAACAGCTGTGTCTATGATACCGACATTGACAATTTATCAGCCAGGTTACTAACCGCTTGTGCCCTTGCCACTGCATGACAAGGCATGACATTTGATGTCAGTCACTAAGTTATTCATCTAAACACGGCACTAGTAAGTGTCTGTCGCCAAGTTGAAAATAGGTAACCCTGTCATCCCACGGCCATCTGATGCAATTGACTGGAAACGGCGCTGAAAAACCGGGGTCAAAATAACTGCATTCTCGGATAAAATAATTATCCACAGTAACTCTCAAGACGTATATCTTCTACGTGTTGTGGTGTCCTTTTAACTATGTTCATTTCATGTATAATTCATTTATTCCCTGTCTAATGTGAAACTGCATAAAGCGACGTGGGCTTCCAAAGGAATAATGTTTTCAAAAAAGCATAATTGTTCCGGAATTATTATATAAACATATCCATTTATTTTCCGATAATGATGTAGAGCAGCTTGGTTGGTTGCTTGCTTGCTTGCTTGCAAGCTTGCTTGGTTGGTTGGTGGGTGGGTGGGTGATTGGTTAGTTGGTTGGTTGGTTGGTTGGTTGACTGGTTGGTTGCTTGGTTGGTTGGTTAATTGATTGGTTGATTGATTGGTTGATTGGTTGGTTGGTTGGTTGGTTGGTTGGTTAATTGGTTAATTGGTTGGTTGGATGATTGGTTGGTTGGTTGGTTGGTTTGTTGGTTGGTTGCTAGGTTAGTTGCTTGGTTGCTTTGTTGCTTGGTTGGTTTTCAGGTTTGGACTGAATTCTAATTTATCTTTAAATAAAGTTTCTAAGTTGATGCTGGGGTTATTGTTTGTTATAATTGTTGTTGTTTTAATCCTGACGTCTTCTTATTGTTGTCTCTATGTCCGTTCTTGTTGGTGTCGTTGGAGTGTTACATGGTTTGTGCTATTTACAAGCTCATCTGGAGCTTTCCAAAACTCATGATCTATTTTGTGCTCGTCTATTCTATCAGCATTAATGTTCCGTAACACATCCTTTCAATTCATTACATTATATGGTCGGTATGAAAAATTACCCCTATATCTCAACCCCAGCTGTAAAATGTCACCTAGTTTCAAGCTCACATGATCTGGATTCACCTCTTATTGTCCAGCACTGACCCCACAAATCCATCCATCCATCCATTTGTCCATCCATCCATCCATTTATCCATCCATCCATCCATTCATCTATTCATCCATCCATCCACTCATCCATCCATCTACCCATCCATCCATCCATCCTCTCCATCTATCCGTCCATCCATCCACTCTCCTATCCACCCATCCATCCATCATCCATCCATCCATCCATCCTTCCCTCCAAGTCAGAACAACTTCAGCCGGTATGGGTTACCGCTGTTATGCAACATAAACTCATAATAAATGGCATCATGGTTAAAGACCAAAACAAAGTAGTTTTCTGGCTATAAGCTGTTTAATCTATTATGACTAGGGAAATGCAGACTGTTTCGAACTAGCTTTTGCAAGTCTCACATCGCTAGGTCACAAGACAGTTTGTTAGCTAGTAAATGAAAAAATTATAAGCTTACAAAATGTTTTGCCCCATTGCAAGACAAGAATATTTAATTTAATTGAAGAACTCTTATGTAAGATTACTAATATTAATTTGTTACAAAATTGAATTGCTTAAACCAACTAATTTAAATCTTTTATGCTTTAGAGGAATAAAAAAAATCATAGTGCCTGGAGATGATGCTGCTATACTAATTTTAGCCAGAGGCATCAGACCTCATTAAACACTGACGAAACATCAGGAAATAAGGTTAAAAACTGTTGGCACTGCAGTGTTTCTGACTCGGCAGTTTCCGAGTTGCGCAATGTCCTAGTCTTGGAAGAATCTAATAGACAGTGGTTTTCAGCATTTTATTAAACACCTGCCCTTCTCTAGATAGATAGATAGATAGATAGATAGATAGATAGATAGATAGATAGATAGATAGATAGATAGATAGATAGATAG
>JBCEWB010360021.1:0-39993 GCA_039654565.1 Peronia peronii
GATGGATGGATGGATGGATGGATGGATGGTCGGTCGCATGGATTGATGGGCGGGCGGACGGACTGACGGCCTCGCAGGCGACAGACAGAAAGACAGATTGACAAAGAGATAGACAGACAGACACATAGGTAAGAAGGGGGGAAGGGGGGAGGAGGAGTAAGAAACGCACACACACACTCTTCCCACCTCCCCCAGGTGTATACATACAAAAGAGAGACAGAAAGAGAGAGAGAAAGAGAGACAGGAAACATCATAGCGGGTCCATGGTCACGCCGCCCCGACCATTTGAATACCTTGCAGTGCACAGGTTATCAATGCATTATGCTTGTTTCTGTAATGTGTCTGTGGTGTTATTGTTCATCGGAAGACGAAAGTGTGAGGGGAGAAAAAAAAACGTTAAGGATTGAAATAGAAGGCAGAAACGGGGGGAATGGCCGGGAAGGAGGTAGGGGTGTTGATGAGAGAAAATATAGAAAATAGCAAAGTAGGTTCCTCGGTCACATTGTCCTGAATATCTGAACACCTTGCGAACTGCGTGATGTAGAGGTTATCTGTGCATGTACACCCACGCCAGGTGAGTGCCAGTGCAATTATTGGAACGTCGAAAATCGTTAAGATAGTTTGATGAAATCGAAGCAAAACCTGCCTGCCTATTGCTGTGATAAGAATATTTCATTATTTTTGTCAATATCGCCCACGAACTTTTTCAGGGTATAAGTCACAGGTCAAAGACCTCTCTTCAGTTGGCTCTTGAGATGATCTTACCATACTTATTATCATTTCATGAGTAAGTGCTTCTGGCATCACCCAAGCATCTCTACCAGGAGATCCTCGGTCTACCCCCTCCCATCCTCTGTCCATATGGATTCCATTCCAGGACTTTTTCTGATTATACTACTACTACCTGGCTTTCTCAGAAATATCTAAAGAACTATTGAATAAACAACCGAAAGACTGACATAAAACCAAGAGGATTTGAATCTTTATTTACACTTGTATGTATAAAATCTTCTTCCCGTTTTATGTGAATTGTATATGCTCAGTGAAACGTGAGCCAGTCGGAGACAGAGAACATATATTATACTTGCCGTGTGGCTGAGGGCATTATATTTATCAGCAGGAGAATGGAGATCGTGGAGTGGAAATATGTGTCACTAACCTTGTGTTCAGCAGTATACCATAATAATAATGAATACTCTTGCCGCTGTTTAGGTCGTGTATCCCTTATTGTCATCATTTCAGGATTAAAAGTTGTTTATTTCAGCGCCGACATTTAAAATTTCCACTTCTTAACCCAAAATAAAAGTACCACACAAAACAAACCATAAGAAAACAATATCATGCAGCAGTTTCTCACATTTACAGACACAGTTATATAAATGACGATGAAACCTTTTTTTATGAAATGAAAAACATTCACTATGATTTTTTTATGGCTTGGATAATTTTTGTCCATACTCTCGAGCAATCTCAATGAAGGAGATTTTGAAGCAATCAGGAAAAAAAAAGTGAGTAACAGTGCAGATGGGTGAAATATAGAGATGAGCAGTGTTTGATTTTGTGTTTAAAAAAAAAAAAACTCATTCATAATATAAGTCGTCCCATTTTCTTTCCTTGAAAGCAAATAATGCAAAGCAAATGTAAAAAATTTGACATATCATGGTTTTGAGTCTCTAGACATATTTTTGTATTAAGGTGTAAATCAGCTCGACATGATTTACTATGACCTTAGAATAGAAAACTGCTGGAGCACAAATTATCGCGTTCATTTCGCCCTTGTGTCTCTGAAATGTTTGTCTTACGCCCATGATCTGTTTTATCAAGGAAGGTTTTCATAAATCAATTAACAGTGCGGCCTCTAGATTGAGCGTTTATGGAGATAATGTTGCACAGGGCAGATCGGTGTCACAGTCGTCAATATTTCTGATGGGATAATCTCAGTGATCAGGCAGGGAGGAATGCGTAAAGATAAATATGCCTGGGAGGCCCAGTGGTGGAATTAAGCAGACCGAATCTGTCAGAAAACAAGCCAGGAGAAGATTAAGATACACCGGCGTTCATTACAAGCCAGTTCCGCTCTTGGGAGGCGATCAATGAGAGTCAGGGTAATGGTTGTTTTATAGCGTAATCCGGGCGGCTTACAGAGATGGTGATCCGCTGGAGTAACTGTTAGACCAAATATAGCCGACTGTCGGATATGGGAACGAAACACGTACTTTGTCAAAACGCCCTTTTTGTATTTTGTTGTTTTCTTTAGAATACAGTTTCACTATTTCTCCACTTGTTCAAAGCAGTATAACTTCCATAGTAATAGACAACTTAGTGTACCATGTCGTTCTCTGAAAACTGAATTTTGTCCTCGATTTGTTTAAAGAGTGGCTGCAAATGTAAATGGTAATTTTCACGGGGAGAGGCGTTTTGTCAGTTTCTTAGAACAGGATTTTCTTTTCTCTGGACTGGGGTCAGAAAGTATTATAGGATCATGGAGGAACGGCCAGAAACCTGTCCAGAAAGCGATTAGAAGAACTTCATTCTGGGAGCTTTTCAGAAGTCTGTAATTTCGCCCCGTCTGGACGTAACAGTGTTTGTGCTTTCATGCCGTTGTAGCTGTGGACGATTTATCGAGAGATCTGATCTGTCAGTCAGTCACAATTGATTTGTTGTTTTTCAACACATTTGTTGAAGTTGTGAAGCACAGTGGTCAAGCTATTTGTGATCTCACAAGTTAACTGTTATTTAGTTTTGAAAATTATGTTATGATTATAACGATGTGTACGACAGCAAATTTTACAGTGAGTTACCTGAATGATCCGTCCTGATCTTCTGAAATTTATCCTACTGATTTATAAGCATGTGGGGAAATTAAGTCAGATTTTGTCTGAAATTCCAGCAGACAGTAAATTAACCATGATTGTCGCCGGCGTATTAGTTCATTAATTGTCAGTTTTCATCCACTGTTTCACATCTGATGGTGCGTTCAAGATAGTTGTATAATTTCTTAGAATTCTCCAATTTTTCAACTGTCAGCAAGTATTGCAGATTGTCGATCAAGTCTTAGTTACAGTTTTCACTCTGCTGACACCAAAGTAAATACATGCTGTTCCAAATATTACATTATTAGCAAGTCAGTGATTTTGGGGTCAATGTCAGCAGCTGCTTTTGTATTTTTTCATTTCATAAAAGTTATGTTCTCTGCCCTCTGTCTGTTCAGTGATAAATTTACATTTTACATAGATTTATCAGATTCTGTGAGCCACCACTTAGCAGTCTAGTGTTAACAGTATTAGCACTTCGGTTCAGGTGGAGTGTGTAGGTTTACACCAGGTGTACATTGACCACAGTCTGGTGTTTATATTTATATTTTCTCACATTGCCAAGAGAACTCGTGTTTTTTTTTTTTTTTTAACGGGAGACTTCACTTCCGTTAATTGGGGATGACGTTGCTGTAAAGCTCGTTCCCGACTTCCTCTCGTACCCCAGGCAGTGCCAACGAACGAGTACTTCTGACAAAACATTTGATTCGAGGAAATTGCCGTTTAGTTTTGCAATCTCTCTTTTCAGCATATAGTGAATACAATTTCGTTTTGGGACTATAAAGTGGTGTTATAGGTTATAATTTATTGTGTGGAAAGTTGTATTTGAAGAGGTAGAGAAATAGTTAAACTTGATTTTACAAAAGGACGTTTTGTCAAAGCCTATGACTGCTAGTTAAACAAGTGTTCCGGTCTTAAATTGCCGCTGCCTCTCATTAACTGGTTTAGCTCACAGTCTCCCAGGTTGTGTATGTTGTGTTGAGTCTGGATTTTATGCATAGTCACTAAGTCTTCATAGCATTTAAAAAAAAAAAAAATACACATTATAATTATTTTAAAAATCTAGCATTGGTTTTGTCCATGTCTGATCTCCGCGATCGTATAACTGTTCCATGTTTTCTGTTCAAGGTTTTTTTTTTTTTTTCAGAAATGATTTGACAGAAAAATATAGTAATATTTGAAATGTTTGTACAATGACATCAGAGCATCTAAAATCAGGTTAATTGTTGATAACTTCCGGTTCGTCGTACA
This sequence comes from Peronia peronii, assembly GCA_039654565.1. Taxonomy (NCBI): domain Eukaryota; kingdom Metazoa; phylum Mollusca; class Gastropoda; order Systellommatophora; family Onchidiidae; genus Peronia; species Peronia peronii. The sequence goes on from JBCEWB010360021.1 coordinate 4,065, forward strand.
TGCGCTATAAACATTGTTAAATTAAACACTCCATACGTAGTCTGGTCTGGGCAAAGCCTCGTGACTGCAGAGTGTATCTGAAGGGTTTCAGTTGGAAAGCTTTCTGCCCATAACACAGAATACACAGCATTAATATTTAATTTATAGAAAAGTAATGGTGTGTTATGAGCTGTTGGTCTTTGTCCAGATGAGATTGCTGTGCCCAAATTTTGCCTGTGTACTTTAAAAAGGCAACAATTTGCGCTCTGATCGGAAGAAAAGGAAACTTTGAGACAAAGACTTGAAGGATGGGTTCAAATCCAACGTCTGTACTAAGTTCAACGTCGCAATTAAACGTGTTAGTTATTTGTACCTTCAAGTTTATGTAAACAACTATTTGACTTCATAGTGAGAGGCAACCCGGGCGATTAGTAGGACAGACGGAAATGGGTGTGTTAGATTTGAAACTTGAAAGAGGGAGAAAATCTCAGTGGAGTCGTGAAATTGAAGTCTTTAAGTTTTTGGTTATTGAGGAAAACTAGGGGGTAAATTTGATGAGGTAGGATTGGAGGGGACCAGACTAGGATGATGAGGCCGAAGGAAGAGATGTTTCGTTGATCATTTTTTTTTCTTGCGAGTTAAATAATTGTGGAATCGTACAGATTTGTATTGGAAAACGCTCATATATTACACAAATAAGGCAAAAGGGAGAAATATATTTATAAAATGAGGCAAGAATGGAAATTTAATATTTCAGGGTATCAAAAGCTGGATTACATTGTTATTATATATATTATTTTTTTCATGGAGAAAAAGCCATGCTGGTAGGGACAGTCAGTGCTGTTGTCTGACTTTAGAAATTAATCTGAGACTTGATTGAAAAAGCTTTGCAAGACTTTTGAATGAGTAAGGCTATGGAGAAAGACAAAATTTATGGTGGTGGGAACAGATGGAAAGATTTGTGGAAGGAAAGAGTAAAAAATCTTTCTCACTCTCTGACGTGATGATATTCATTTCTTCTTATTTTTGCATAAATGAGCAGATTGTCTGTCTACCCTCCTAGAATATTCTGAAGACTACTATCTCAAGATTAATGGCCGTACTCAGTGTTTTAAAATAAGAAAGAAAGCTGTGCTAAAAATAACATCAAAGCAAAGCATGAACTGACTAACCAGAACTGATAGTGAAGGGTGGGGTAGAGACCAGTGAGGTAAGAAAACAGCAGGCAGTGATTTGGGAGGACAGACAAAGAAAGAGAAGATTCAGTTAATTTACTTTCTTTTACTTCCAGCAGCGCTGTTACCGGAGCACATTTTAGTGTCAGAGGAAAGGAAAGGAGCACTCGGTTTAGCTATTTATACATCTTCTGTGATCTTATAATTCGAGAAGACAAATAATGAGAGACTTTGTGTGGTTTTGGTTGCTTTCTGTTACCTCTGTTAGCATTGTAGACGGAGTAGGTTTCAATGGCATGATGGGAAAATGATCCGGTCAGCTATTTGTGCACTTCCCGTGCACAGTGATTTGAGTAGACAGACAGCATCTAAGTTAATTTGATTTTAGTTGCTTTCTTTCTGTTACCTCTACCAGCTCTATTAACAGAGCACATTGCAATGGCAAAGGAGGGAAAACGGTCCGTTTAGCCACTTTGGACATCTCCTGCGAACTCTTTGAACCGGCCAGTCTGATATTACATATCTCCAGCCTTTCCTATCATCACTTGTCAGAAATCCTCTCTAGATCCTTGGCTAATTTGTTTAGCACTATCTGGATTATTTGGCTGCAAACATCGTCTACTTCTCTTTCTCCTCCCCCCTTCCCAACTTAACCTGTGGATGCTCAAGATTTGTATGGAGATGCTATATATTGATATCAGATGGATTAGTACTGAACTTCACCCATATACGTAGTATTTCTGGATTTTCATGGTCAAATGAAAAGGTAGTTCCAAATTGTCATCACCATGATCTTCCTCGTCATTATCATCATCATTATTATTATCGTCACTATCATTGTATATAAAGATATTGAACTATAAGATATTATGTGTTACCAGATAACTAACCCAAAACACAAAAATAACAAATATGCGAAGAATCAATACAATCAAAATTGAAAAAATACGTGGAACGTCAAATAATTAATTATCCAGTCGGTCTGGCTTTTCATCATGGTAACTAAGAAAAAAGAAACCATCATCATAGTTTTACAAATTTGTATTGCTGTTGTTATTATTATTATTAATAACTTTTAAAGTTCTCATTAGAGTCTGTAGTGTCCTATATAAATACTTTCTATTATTGTTGTTATACTTATATTATTGTTATTATTATATTTTTAAAATCAATTCTCCTGTTATCGTACAGTTCATCAGTCATGCTGTGTGAACTAACGGATTTAATTGGCTCAAAGAGGGTTAAACTTTTTGGCTCGTATCTCCTTCACCTCCTCACACATATCCCGCCCTCTCCATTTCATGTTTGTATGCACACCTTGCCGTTTGTAGGAAATCCTCGGCCACCTGATGCCATTCTACCTGTCGGAGTCTGAGTCGCCCAGGTACTTAGTATTCAGTATCGCACACCACGCTATCTTTGGACTTCAGACTTTTCTGGTAGGGGCATCTTGGTTCAAACATCTCCACTAATCTTTCGATTCTAGACTAAGGATTTCGTGGTTTTTCTCTCAGATTGATCCGGCTCAGCGTAGGTGCTATTTGGATTCTGCCATGATTTCGAAGAGCAAATTGGAGAAGGAGTGTTCTTGAAACAGCAGCAAATAATAATATTGAAGAATTTGTGATGTAATACCTTTGCTGATCTTTTTCACCCGAGTCTTTCAAGTGCAGTGATCTGATCAGAAAAAAAAAGAGAAAAAATCACAACTCCAGTTTAGAGGTCACTTTCGAGACGTTTTTCGACTTCTCAAATTTGAAGTAAATCAACAAGGATAATGCACCTATAGGAATGCAATTTAATGTCACATTTTTTCCAACTGCTTTTGGACCGTCTGTGTGTGGATAAGATCTTTCTTTGAAGCATTTTTCATAGTGTCGGTCACGGATTTGCAGATGGGTGCAGATATATATATATATATATATATACTCCTTTTCTGTCATGCGATTAGAACTTGGAAATTTATCCGTTTCTGCTTTTGCTGTTCTTCAGTGATTGTGGAATGTTCAATAATTATTTTATTATGTTCCACTAAAGATATTGCATCCATACAAAGATCTTTATGATTCTTCTTTTTTTTTTTTTTTCATGATAAGGCCGCAATTTTCTCTCACATCAATAACGGACAGATAAACTTACAATGAAATCTATATTCTTTTCCCAAATTTCGCCCTTTCTTCCATCCAGCGTCGAATATCTTTAGCTTTCAACTTTGTTTATTTAAGTCTATTAAAACCACTGAAGGTCCAGCCTTTTTTAAAATCATTATTCGCGTTGAGACAACTTGTTTTGCCTGCTATGTCTCAGATAAGATAAGATCTGACAGTGTCTAGAACCCGGTTTTCCTGTTGGCGTCTTCCATTTACCTGCCGCCAGCGGGTCGCTTAATAATATGGATCAGGAAATCCTGTGGTTAAATTATCATCTCCAGCAATGATGTTTTCTTTTTTAAATGGCTCTTGGTGTTCCATTACTGGAAGGTCGCTGGCTGGGACAGAGGATAAAAAGTTTGAGGAAGTGGCGCAGGACCTTCCTCTCTTGGAAGTGTTGCGTTTGGTGAGGTCTGCTTTGTTCCAAGACAAAACTGGACTTATCAAATATTTTAGATATCTTTTGATATGAATGGCTTTACTGAAAATCCTAGAGATCCTTTAAGTTTGTGTGTTGTTCCGGAACTGAAATGTATAGATGAACGCGTGAATCTTCTGGAGATATGTACATTTTGAGTGTTGTTCTTGCACTAGTTGTATAGATTGATTTATTGAATTTGTCAGAGATTCTTAACGTTTGGGTTTAGAGCCCCCCTTTTGTATACATGAAATGGAAAAGTGATGGATGTTCATAATGGCTGGTGTTGAGCTGAGTCAAAGTCTGTGAATGAACTGTACAATTATTTTCCATCTCAGATTAGAATATTTGCTTATGGAAACTCTCTGCAGTATGGTTCATGCAGTTCATGCAGTATGGGGGCCTTTTGCCATGTTTAGACCTCTCTGGCCAGTTCCGCACTTCACCAGTTATATACTGACCGATTCAGCAAACAACAAAATGAAGAGAAAATGGCGTAAACTCTGGTGTTCGATCAGTAGGTTTTGATGTGTCCGCTTGTGTTAATGTAGCTTTTTATCTGCAGCGGCTTGGATGTGGAGAGTAACTAAGGAAAATCAATACGAAATCTGTTTTCAAACTATGGTGTTACCTGTTTAAATTTTGACGAGAATAGTTATTTACTCTTCCACGAACTGTTTAGGTCTATGAGGTAACATACCGTATTGTTTTACAGTTTGGGACATGAAAAGTTAATGTTTTTGTCTCAACGGCGCTGAAAGTGCCCGAGCGATGGATGTGATCAGGAGCATGCGCTGGAAAAACGGCAATCGATCACTTTTCTTGGACACGGTGGCTCACACAGGGCTGAGTCTGCCGCCCACAACTGTGTCGCTTCACTGTGTAAGTGGGTTGTACGCGGCCATCTATGTCACGGGTGAGTTAGTGAACTCTTGTACCACGGGAAAGTGACACTGTGTCAAAATATCTTTGTTGTTCACTGAGACAAAAGTGACGGCCATAATAGATATGTTAACGTAGTCATTCAAACAAACAATGTACAAACAAAAAAACAGACATAGTAAAAAAATGACAATGGATGAATACTTAATGAGACAACATGTTTCAACTTAGAGTAATTGTAAAAAGTAAAAAGGACATAAAAATGAGAGTAAAACACACCATTGCCGTAAATGAAATGGCCTTTTATTGATCCTTATCTAACAGACAGTTAAAGTTCTCTGAAATGGCCAGGGGTATTTTTTTTTTTTTTAGAAGTCTTTTCTCGTTATCAAATTCAATATTTACTGTGTCCTTTCCTGCTTACATTTCTTGCTCTCCATTTCTTTCCAGCCCATCGTCTCCACCTAGCACTGAATCAGTTTGCTCATTTGGCTGTCTATCTGTGTATTCACTTGCCAAAGTATCCATCTCTGTGTCTGATACATACGTCTGTGTGGTTATTTTGACTTAATCTGTCGGTCCATCTATCGCATTTGTCTGTCTTTTTGTCTGTCATAAGTGAGTGTTCCGTTTTCCCATTGTAACTTTTTATGTCTCCCCCCCCCCCCCCCCCACGTCATTTTAAAATTTTTAAAAATACAGTATATGCTGGTTTTTGTAACTGCATAATCGTATTCTTAAAATGACGGCAGACTTCTCCCACCTTCCTCCTTTTGGAATCTCTGTGTGAGTCCTTGATTGATTTGTTGCGCGTTTTTGCTTTTCTCCTGTGTGCCGTGTTACAGACTTTGCTTTTGACGCAGTTATTGTGCCTGCCAAATCCCGACCTTTCCTTACTTAGATGGATGTTATTTGTATTTTCTGCTCACAGTTTCGGCGTTTAATATCGGAATAATATTGCAGTTTTTTTAAAAAATTTTCTCTGAGTGGAAGCTGCACGACAAAGATTAATTTTTGTTTGTTTTGTTTTTTGTTTCTCTGCAATGTAAATATCTCCTATGTTAGAAATTAAAATCATTTCAGTGTATCTGTGTATTTAGAAAAAGTGCAGCGCTGAAGTTTATGAGTAATTCATCAATATTGTCATTTGTGTAACATATCCCCATGAATATCATTGTTACTGTCTCACCATTGTTGTCAACTGTTATATAGCTATGTGTTTTACAGTTTCAGCGGTCTGTAACACCAATGTACTAAAAACAGTTATTAATATTATTTACCCTCGTTCTCATTGTCATTATTTGAAATGGTTGTTGTAATTATTTATGATAGTTGAAGTCACATGTGCATGATTTGGTTGGTATGCTCTTTTCAGTACCAGCCGCTGACGTGATTCTGATTGATTGCCTCTCACATAGCCATGTAGTATTGTTTTCTATCTTTCCGTTTCATATCTGTGTTTTTAGAATATTGTACTTTCGTAAAACGATGTTAGATTACACTTAAAAGCGTTTAGCACTTTAATACTAGGAAAATATGTGGGAAATAATAGAAATATCTGATGAATCCAGTTATCTCGGAATGGAATATATTATAGTTAGTTTTATTAGTAACTGAGCGCTTGTGTTCATGCCATTATAGAATCTCTATCATAAAATTCATTGTTGTTAGTCAATATGAGCAAAATAATGATATGCAAGACACAAATTTGGAAGATACAAAATCGCTAAAAAAAAAAAAAAAATAATAATTTTAAAAAAAATAAAAAAAAGAATAATGTGTGCCATCTCTGATTAATAATAATAGTAAAAAAGGCAACAACAAGACATCATATATGAATATATTTCAGTAGATCTATTGCATGGTTTTGTAATCACTTTAAGTAAGTGATTTGATCACAATTAATAGTCAGCTTGTTTCTAAGCGCTGAAATTTACTAAGCTTAATATTTATTAATGTCTGCATCCGGGATCTTCTAATATTGAAGTTGTTTATTTATTTATTCTTTAAATCCCAGAGTTTTACTCTAACTCTTGTTATTTGTTTATCATAACAGATCGGAAGCCCCGTGTCAATGGCACTGCGAAGGGCACTACCACCACGAGCAGCACCAACCATGCTCGTACCACCAGCACCAGTGGTAGTGCCAACCAGAAGGAGATTGTGCGCCTGGAGTCTCTATGTGAGTCTCGCACCAAGGAACTCACCCACACCAAGATGCAACTCAAAGCCGCTACGCAAGGTTTCGACGCAATGGCCATCTTGGTCAATTACTGCTGTGCTGAGGTAAGGAGGATCGATTGACTGATTGATTGACTACTTTCTGCCTTAGTAGTGTAGTAACGGGATGGCAATTTAGCTTATTTACAACTAAAATTTGAATGAAATTTAATATAGATCTCACATATTTAAAAGCAGGGGGGAGGGGGGGGGTGTTAGTTCAAAATTGATTAGATTGATTAGTTGATTGTTTGATTGATTGATGCCATTCTTAGTAGTTTCAAACAAAGAAGGATGCCTAGCCTCATCAGAGTTAAAACTTGACTGAAATCAAAACCCTTGATATGGAAAAAGGGGTATTTAAAAATAGATTGATTGATTGCTTGATTGACAGTTTGACTGATTGATTGTCAGTGGAAAAAAGGCAATTTAGCCTATTCATAACTGAAATTTCGCCGGAGTAAAAAATCAACAGAACGAATGTGTATGTTAAGAGTTACAGCAAAAGCATGATTGAAGGCCGCAATTTCTATAAATTATTCTGGAATGACAACATTCCGAGAGGCAAATGATGTAGAAATTTTTATAGCAATGTATTCTCAGACATGTTTATGATATTTAAGATTCTGCTGTCATTCAGCACTGTCTGGGTCATTTAACTCAGGAGATTAATTCACTAACGACTTCATGTCCAGAAAACACATCAAGGTGGTATCACTTTACAACTATATATTCAATATTTTTGTGTTGATGGGGTTTTTCCTGAAAGAGGAATCATCAAATAAAGGGACTCGGTGCCTTTAAAATGATTATTTTAATTGCCGAGAACAACACATATTGTGATGCCTCTGCTTATTGTTAATAGTATTGATTTTTCTTTGTTTGCAAGACAATTTGTGTTAGAAATCTAAATCTAAGAATTTGCTTGTTTTTTAAATTTATTGTTATTTTGATTATTTAAAATCTAAGTGAATTTAATGCATATTGTTTGCTATATTCCACAGCTGAATGCCTTCGAATGTCCCGAACTGGCCAAGAAATTGGAGACGGTTCAAAAACAGTTAACAGACTGTCTCTCACAAATAGGTAGGCACAATAGTCCAGGTTGTGAGTTTAGTTATCGGCTATGCGCGACTTCCCCGCTCTCTTCTATCAATAATGGATGTCCAATAGTTGGGGCATGATCCGGCCCGACTGCCTTACCAAGGGACATAACAAATATAATAGAGGCGTAAAAGAATTTTGAATCCCTTCCTTGATTGTAACCCTTAGCAGTGTGACTGCCATTCACTGAAATTGAAGGTATCACAACGAAACGTCATACCAACAGAGAGTAACGTTTGTTGTATTTTCACTTAAATCGTGTATAGTGTATAGGAGAAATAAACTAGAATCCATCATCTTTGAACAACCCCCCCCCCCCCCGTCAATCACTTCTGCCCCCAACGGGGGCATGATCCATTTTTACTGTTATTTTTTATATTCAGATGACGCGTTCGTTATATAATTCGTCTTTGACATTCTCTATGCATTCATGATTGGTTACCATCATTTACTAGGCAGAGCTGTTGACATGTGATCCCATTTCACCATCACGTTATGTTACAGAAACTGATCAGACGCCCTCACTGCCACCCCTCTCCCTTTAAAGATCTGAATAATTTGAGAATGATATGATGATAGATTTCCTGTCTTTACCATAGTTAGGCACCAAAATCAAACAAACAAATAAACAATGTTAACATTCCCCACCTCTGAATTTTGTTTCTAAATGATCTGATAGAAAAATATCAGCAGTCTGGATACTGAAATAAGCTATTTTGAGCGTCAGCCAAATTACTTCCCTTTGTCAAGTGCAAGAGTATAAAACAGACGTTTGTAAGATGAAAAACAGATCACTTTTTCTCCTGTTATTTGACACAAGAGCAACAGAAAAACCACTATGTGATGATTTTTTTTTTACATTTATTTATTTGTTCGTTTGTTCATTGTGACATTTTTTTTTCAGAATTTTTTACACCATCTGTTTGAAATAAAAGTTTTTCCCCTTACTTGTTCACGCTCCATGTATTGTATTTCTTATTTTACTTTGCAAAAGGAAGTAGCTTAACTGACTGGAAAAAATTGGCTCATACAGCATGTAAGTGACTATATGTTAAGTAAGGCTTATATTGTGCCACTTATTTTTCTTATGCAAGTTAACAATAAGTAAAGTTACCACACAGTTACTTATGGGGCTCCATCCTGTTAAAAATGCAAGTTATGACAATCTGGTCATTATTTCGATGTAAACACAGTGATAATCTTCAATTCATCCACATAAATTTCGCCCGAGGCAGTTCTTTCCAATAATTAAATTTCATAGAATTGTTTTTAGTATGCCGATTTCACAGAGTTGCTTTGAGCTAACTATATAGTAACTTTATGGGCACCCTGTATAAATGCCTACGGTTATCAGTGATGCAGTTCCTTTATTGTCTTTATGCTATTCTCTCTTATAGCTGACTTGATGGCCCAGAAAGAGACGTTGGATAAAAACCTGAGCCAGGTGACACAGGAGAAAGAGGAGGTGTCCAAGAAAGTGGTGGAAGCGCTTAGTCTGGTAGAGCAAGGCAAAGAGGAGCACGCCAAACGTGCACAGGAGCTGGACCAGACTCACAACTCGGCACTGACCACACAGAGGGACGAGCTCAGCACTAAACACGAGGAGGCCGTCAAGAAATGTGAGTGGTCCTATAGTGAAACAAACCCCCTCCAACACGCATAATGGTAGACTGAATGGTCTATCAAAAAAGATGTTGATCACCTATAGGATAGACCAAACGATCTGTTAAAAAGATAGGCTACAGATATAAACCAGTTCAAACATAGAACAATGGAAGATATTTGCAAGCACAAAACTAGACAGAACAAATCTAAGGGGATAATGGCCTCTAAAAGCAGTATTTTAATCTGTTTAATATGTGCATCATATCATAAAAATAGTAACATCTAGAGCCTTGAGCAATAATTTCCAATAGGACAGTTAATACTCACTGCAATGTTGTATTACTGATTCTCTTTGACTATGTATTATTCAGGGAAAATGGAGAATCAATATATCTTGGAGGGCAAGTGTTGTAGTTGTGTCTTGTTACATTGGGGATAAGCAAATGTTTTCAAAATGTTCTTTACACTACCTTGTGTCACTGGAGTTTCAATATGTTGCACATCAAAAACTATAGTGTACATTTAACTCTCATTGCACTGTTTCAAATATCAAGCTGTCATACACATTTGCCCTACTGATTAATCTAGTTCAGTAGCTGTGTAAATTGACACGTTCATTTTAATTGCCTTTTTTTTTTTTGCTGTTTGTTTGTTTGGCTGTGAGCCAAACAGTGTGAGATGGTGCATTTCGAAAACAACATTATATCAGGCATACCTGTAGTTCATTCATACTAGCTTGTGTTTCGGGACTGCTGTGCCTTCTAGGGACTTCGAAATGGGTACAAACATGGGTAAAAGTGAGTCGCTCGGGCAATTGTGAATAGAATAGCAGATCTGTTTTAGGTGTAGGGATTCCATTTAGCTTCGAGACTTCAAAATGAGTTAAACTGTGGATGCAAGTGGCAATTGTGAACAGCCCTAAGAGAGCTCTTTGAAGGGAGCGTTTGTATTTGAGAACAGTTGTCAATTCAAACAGTACATTTTCCACATTTGAGCCAAAGCATTGTATTTCATGCTGTTGTAAAATCAGAGATTTTCGATGTTCACAAATGAGAATCCAACCTGTATATTAAAAGTGATAACAAGTGTGACTATAAACAAAGCATCTTAGAACATTATATACTATCACAAGGTAAAGGATTGAGTTACGAATGAATGAAATTAGTCACGTGCAGTCACACACAATGCAACCCTCAATTCAAACGTGTAAGGCTTAGAGACAATGAAGAATAGACATGGAGAGAGAACTGAGAATGTAGAGATGTTAGTTGTGCAATGACCCTCTGGAGGATTGTATTGTCAGTTCAAATGTACACTGTAAATTAACCGAGCTTAATGCAAATTTGTAGAAATCCACACATGCTAACACAACAAACATAAGACTCATACAAATTTACTGGAAGCAAAAACAGACCTGTGAATAAAATAGTCTTAGAATAAATATCTATTTGTCCCGTGGCTTGCATAAGAATCTCTTTACTGATTCAACAGTAAATAATCACATCTGTAAATTATTCATGTGTGTGTGAGACAAGAAACAAAGGATGAAAATGTTTTTTTCTGAGACAGAAAAAGAACTGTTGATAGAATATTACGTTTCAAGTTCTAGTTAGTTATCACCTACGCTTTGAAATATGACGTGAAGTTATGAATTTCAGCAATAAACTGCGCACATGTAATGCATGCATCAGTATAAAAAAAACAGTGAATTGCTTGGGCCTTCATAATGGGTGACATATGTTGGTAATGGAGGAGGTGACAGATTGCACAGTCCATTTAACTGATAATAGTGACAAGTTTTACTTACTCTGTGTGTCAGACTGGTACTAAAAATATATTTGATGACTCAACACACTATCAACATATAACTTGCCTCCCGACTGGGAAATAAACTAGCCTGTCAAACATGTCCTGAGGTGTAGAGACATTAAATTTCACAGCAAAAAGGTGTATAGATCAGATATTATCAGCTTCATGCAAAGAAGAGAGCGACCTTTGATTGTCCTGGAAAAACTCTGTGTAGCTGCTTTATAATCAACTGGAATATTCTGAAATATCTACGCTTTGTTGCGTATACGAATTATTCGAAGCCTTATAGTAATGACTTTCTGCCGTCAGCAAAAAAAATGTGCCTGTCCAAGTTTCGCCAATGTTTCTTGAATTTGTCTTGCTCTGATGCGATTCATGATAATTTTATCTATTTTTATGAATGTGAGGCTGGAAGTATTTTGCATGCATATTATGTCTTATCAAGTGTGAATGAAATTTCCTTTTGGGGATAAAAAAAAGTTTGTCTTGTCTCATCTGTCTTATCTGTTTTCTTGTTTCAGTGCACCAGTACTATGATAAACAGCTGGAGTTGATGAAACAGTCGTATGAGAGACAGGTGAGTAGTAGAAAAATCTCACGCAGTTTTACGTATTAAAGAAATACTCGGTTCATGTTATAGTTTCCTCACAATCCCAACTGAGCTGTTGATGTTTAAATTTGATTACATTCTCATTCTTTATTGAAACGTTGTTAATACGACAGTTTTTGGTTGTTGTTTTTTTTTTTGCGTGTGTGTGATTTCTGTTGCTGTGTTGCGATGGTGGGAGCAGTGTTGCTGAGAATTTATTAAGGCCTTATCAAACATACAAGTTAAAGCTTTTGAGGGGACACTTTTGCATCTTTTCTCTATATTCATGTTTGTGGGCAACTTAAATATGACATTGCACACTAAAACTGAATCGCTATAAATCGTTTAGTGTTGCGAGCTAACCATAAAGTTTTCATAGATCCATTAAAAAATGATATATTGAAATTCTTTGTGATAAATTTAATGAACACTAATTTTATAATACTGATGTTGTGACAACATCAACAACAAATGCAAAAGCAGCAGCATCTGTGCCATCACAGCTAGCGTCACCTGCTTCAACAACTGAGTAATCTTTGTACAAAATGCGACTTTTGCGACTTTGAAATGAATGAATTGTTCTAATTTACTTATGGCATCCCGATCATTATGTGTCCCATGTTGTCCCATGCAGATGGCCGACATGAAGAATGATACAAAGCTAGAGATGAATGGCATTCGAATCTCTCATCTAGAGGAAATCCAAGAACTCAGAAATAAGCATGACAGTCAGATGGAAGGTGAGTGATGGACGGATGCCTGTATGGTTAGATGAACAGACGGACTGACATGAGGGATGGATGATTAGGTGGATAGACGGACGGATGGATGGATGGTTAGATGGATGGATGGATGGACGGACGGAAGGACGCATGGATTGATGGATGGATAGATGGATGGATGGATGGATGAATGAATGGATGGATGCACTGATGCATGGATGGATGGGTTGATAAATGGAAGGCGAATGAAGAACGGGAGAAGAAGGGACAGGAGTTTGAAAAGGATGCACCTCTTTTCCCTGGTGGCTTGAAGGTGATCCTGAAGGTAAGAATTTATCTGAAAGTAATGTATGATAAATCAGTGTGTTGTTAGAATGTCGAACTCCAGTTTTGCCCATTTACTGTGGAACACGTGGTATCAAACAGTGAGGATTTAGTAAGGGCCATCAGTAATTGAGCAAAAGAACACGAATATCAGAGGCTGTACAAGGACGAGAACAGAGGACGGAAACTTGAAGAACAGTGGATAAATAGCGATTAATTGAAAAAAAGAAAATCCCAAAATTTTCCCTAAAAAACTGGACAATGAGAACAGAGATGAAGCAATATCAACACGAACAACAAATTCTAATGCAAAGTTCGTTCGATCTTTTAGTGAATTGAACGGCCGAAACTGTTAGTATTAAGTAGGGAATAGATGTAACAGCGCATGGTTAGTTATGAAATACAAGGGAGACAATGGCTGACGAAAGCACACATTCCCTCATATGAGAAGACTTCACTCCCTTGAGTGCATGAAGACTGAAGGAGGGGGCAGTCCTGTAACATGTGATTGTTTTCCCACAGCTAGAGAGAACTTTATCAATCTCATAATGGCAGAGAATGAAGATACCGGTACTATCTGTACTATAAATCTGCAACAAAATCACTAAAGGCTTATGGGCTCGAAAACTGCTAAATGTATCCATCTGAAATTTGGCACACAACATTGTTGCATAAATATCTATGTTTCTACTTACTAAAAAGCTTACTATGTGTGACGTTATTCTAAAAAGGCGATAATAATTGAATAGTAAATTCGCGAGAGTATTTGATCCGAATTATACGTTCGATAGCCTTCAAAACACCAAACACGTTTTCTTTGAGCAACAGTCAGTTTAGTCATCCAAAATAACAATATCGAGGCGCGCACGCTTGCCATACACTTTAAGTCGCAGGACAGTATCGGTTTGACCTATATTTAAATAATTCCCACGAAAGCTGTGGGTTCTCTCCTAAAAAATGGAAATTAGACATTGCCAGTGGAAGAGCCTGGGAAGCCTGTATTTTCCTGAGGGTGGACATTTTGATTTGTGAAGGAAGTTTGCTCATACCCCGAGTGCTTTAAATAGCTATGTGCAACAGATGAGCAGCACGCTTTGTTTTTAACATAGAGACAGCTTTTCTGATATTCTGTTTATCTATATAGTTTATAATAGAAATCTCTTGCAAAATTAACAAGGTATATTATCAGCCTGAAACAATCCAAAATGTGATATTTTGTATATCTATATAATTATTATACTCGTGGAATTGAAACTAAAGTCGTTATTGTCTCAAAAGAAGGAAGACAGCTTAAATTGTTACTCAAGTCAAATACCGAATTCCCTAGTTGCATATTCTGACTATGTGTGTCGGGCGAAAAATACTCATCGTATGTTGATAGATATAAACTTAAGGACAGCTTACAGGGGAAATTAAAATTTGAATTCCCCTCAAGTAGGACGTATTTCGGTGGGATACTTAAAATGTCTTATCTCGAAATGAGGAATTGACCCGTTTCCGAGTGTTTTCTTGCAAACTGACGATGTCTCGCAGAGAACGGCGGTTGGGATTACTTATATATACATGTGGCAAGCTGGTTCAAGACCTCACGTAGTTAAATACCCCACGGGGTAGCTATTCATGCTGTTTTGTATGGGAACAATGGAGAAAAGCTCTGAAATTTCGCCTGACTGAGTTTGCAAGGTGAGACTTTTCAATCAATGGCAGCGAGCGCTTCCAGCCATAGCATTTTTTTTTTTTAGACGTATTCGTAACAGTCTCGCGGTAATGTCTTGTAGTTAAAATGTCGGGGGAGACCTATGTCAGTTCTTGTAGGTCTTCCCGTAGGCGGAGATCTGGAGATTGAGGTCCATGTACTCAGTGTAACAAAGGGATTTTTTTATGTTGACACAGACCGGATCAACAGAGAGGTCGTTTTAAATTGGCTTAGAGAAGGGTTAAACCGTAGTGGAAATGAGGGCGGTATGGAGAAGGGAGGGACGGGGGTGGGGAAATAATAATTAGATGGCAGGAGGAATGAAACAAACAAATCTTGGGAATGATTGTTAAGATTTAACTGAATTAGCTCGTGGGGCGACATTAGAAATAAAATCAGACCGATTGTGAGATACAGAACGAGATAGAGAAAGATTCAAAGAAAAGTGAGTGAAGGAGAGAGGCATATAGAGAAGGAGCGAGAAAGAGAGAGAAAGATAAAGGAATGGAAAAGAGGATAAGATAGGAAAAAAGAAGAATTGCGAGAACATTGACTCAGTAATATGAGAAGAAGATTTTGTAGGAAGAATTAAGCTTTAACGTAACATATCTTCACTGAATAGAAAATAAAGAGAACAAGAAAAAAGTAATGATGACGGGATCAAGTGTGAGAGAGAAAGAAAAACGAATACCAATTCCAAGGCTCAAGCAGCACTGGAGAGAAATTTGATTTTTAGAGTTTTTTAGGCTTGAAGGAAATGCAATAACATGGAAAGAAAAGAAAAAGCAAGAAAATAGCAATATTATTGGATGAGGAGAATGATGCTGAGCACATCCATCATCCTGATGCCGTTAATGACAAATGGAAGAGAGAAGGGGTCAGTTTTCTCATGATGGAGGCAGTTAGTCGATTTTGTCGTGTCCCAGAGAGATCTCTCTGCTCATTGGAACAGCTCATAGGAACAACAAAAAGTGTATTCATAACAAGGGATCGTGGCTCTCTATTTCTCCGGAGACCACAATGACATGAAAGAGAGAGATTTACGCTATGTCAGTGGTTCCCAACAATGTACCGGCTGTCGCCTCTACCACCCACCAAAGCAGAGCCCGAATATTAAATTTCTTCCTTAACAGTAAGGCATCAGTTAGTATACCTCGTGACAATGAAAAGATGTTAAGGTCAATTAGTCAATTATTTCTTTGAAATTCAACTTTAAGAAACATGTTTCAGCATCATTAATAGGCTTCAGCTTTATAAAAGTCCGTGAAAGAGCCTTCAGGAAAGTTTTTATGAAAAGTGATTGACTTAATAGCGAAATTATGTTTATATATTATGTATAGTCTTTACCCTGCTCAACTTCGAATGAGATGGGCAAGCATTAAGAAAATTGGTGAAATATAATTCTTCGAATCATGCGCCCGACAGATCCACTGTCTCTGTTTTTATCCAAGTTGCCCATCAAGTCGGGCAATGCCTTTCTTATTGCTTAGTGAGGGGAATGGAGCCTTTGAACGTTGTGAAAACTATTATTTTATAGATTTTCTCTCTGTGAATGTTACTTTTATTTTCCTCTTTCTGGGGAGGGGGGAAAGGGGGGGGGGGGGGGGAGGAATAGAACTGTGCTTTTTTACCTTCTCCCCACTGTGAAAAGTACTAACAAGAGATTCTCCGGAATTTTGACAAGGTTACTCTCAATCCAACCCCTGCCACAGACATGGAGAATCGCTCATCTTTTTTTTTTTTTTCCCCCTTTCCCTGATGAATTCGTTCCCAGGTCTCAAACCAATAGCTATGTTTCCCCAATCCCTGTCCTGTGCCCGACAGCTCGGCCGGCTTAAAAGAGGACTGGTGGCTCGATATCGGCCGTGATCTGACCAAGTCCTGTTGCTTTCCCTTGTAGTATAGGATCGAAGAATGAATTCTGTGGGCCTTGTAGGAAAATACTCTTTGTGTTTTATTTCTGCATTTTTTTTTCTGGGAACGATAGTGTGGAGTGTGGACATACATCTGGGATCTGAGGCCGGCAGAGTCGTCCCGGGTAATGAAATATAGATCGCTATGGAACTCGCCGCTGTACGTGTGAGGTCAACGACTAGGGTATTTTGTGACGTCAGAGATAAGGGTATTTGGCTGTCTTTTTCCTTGAGCTACATTTCTTTTTGTTGTGTCTTTTTTTTATGAAATACCTCTCTTTCTGCTTCCTGGAGTTCATATGGCTTTTTTCCCTTTTTGATCAGGTGCTTTCTCCACGGAATGATTGTCGTTTGTGTATTTGGTCCATGAAAATACTTTCTCTTATTTATTGATTGATCTTTTCGTCTTAGTGTCCACTGGGATAGACTATTGACAGGCTACATCTATTTACAGTATTTTCATAATGGTATCACATATGAAGTTGAACATTTCAGTTGAATCAGTTTGATTAAAACCTCATGGATTTTGGCTAACTTTAAAGAAACGAACCTTTTTCCGATATTTCCCTAGGAAGTCATGAACCCATAAAGGTATCGGAATTTTGTCCCCCATTTCACTGCCGAGATGAGACATCAAAGTTCAGAATGGCTAGAAAGTCTATGCAGAGAGTGTTTGGGTTAGTAGTAACCACTCTGATTATTTTGTCTTGTATCTGCGAAAAGATCAATAAAATTGTGTGATTCACAATAGGCATTCGTTTTCTTCCATCCTCTTTTTCTTTCCAATCCTTCCTATATCCTTTCTCTCCGTCCATAGATCTCTGTCATTTGGGTCAGTTGCCTAATCTATCACTCGGCCTACTCGCTTATCACTCAACTAGTCCTCCTAAGCGTGCGTAGCCCTCTCTTCTCCCACCTCCCAAAATGAAATCATTCCTCTCCTGTTGCCCCCCCCCCCTTTTTTCCACGTTTCCCCCATACACTCTTCCCTCAGGTCTGCGACAGATCAATAACTACTGAAACATTGATGGGGCGGCAGGATTGTCAGTGGTGTCCATGTAGACAGCTAACGGTTCTAAAGGGTCGAACTAACTTTGGCAAAAATTTTGGAAGCAATAACTGCTCCTGCGCATTCTGAAATGGTTGCCACACGTACTTTTTTCGGTTTGGGTCTAACTCCATGCATTTTTGATCTATTGAAGCATTAAAACTTAAGATGGGCTCATAATTAGGCTGAATGACCCTTCTTGGAGTGAGGATGATATAAGGGAGAAATCTTTTCAGTAGAATTTGCTCCCATTTTCAAGCCTGCCATTATAAGAATGCATGTTACGTTCTCTCTGTTGTATCGTTGGTTGTCAACTCAGATGCCTTTGCAATCTGCTGGAAGTTAGATATCCACATTGCTACTGAAAATTTTGACTTCTTCGAGCTATTTGTTTCAGTTGTTAGATCTTGCTCTTTGAAAACGAGCTTTCAGAAATCTTGTGAATTTTTACCTGACTCTCAAAGATTTGGGAAGGCTATGTCTTTATTTATAGAAACCTAATGTTAGTAGCTCTGATCTGTGAATGACCAACCGATCACAGAAAGATATGGGCCTTACTTTTCTAGATACCCTAAAGGTCGTGTATCTTTCATTAGCTCAAGGGGTTATATTAATGGATATAGGAAACCATTACGATATAGTTTTAAACAACCAGTAGATCTAGTCTTTGGAGATTTCAAGATCAAACGCCGAGAGAAAACCGAGGTTAGGCCGAGGTTTCATTACACATGGCCCATTGACAGCTAGCAGAGCCACTTGCAGAGATTGGTAGAGATTACAAAGTCCTGAACATTAGTTCCTCTTTATTGCTCTTGCCTCAAAGAACTCTGGCTTTGTCGCTTTGTACCGGCTCTTTGAGTCCTTGACCGCTAAGACAGCGTCTGAACAGGAAAATTTAATAACACACGAATCGTTATAAAGGCTGGATCTGTGTTTAGTGTATTCTGTCTTCTGCCTGATTTCATCCTCACTTTCCTAGCTTTGTCATTCTACAGGGGAAATCCAGTCTTTACCAGTGAGTTGTGCGTTATACAAGTGTGACAGGTGTCGGTTGCTCTTTATTTCTCTACGTATGGAAACCGAGCAGACAGACACCTCTCGATTTGAGGTGTTCATTTTCAGTCTGGAACAGGTGTAGATCAAAATGTTTGCCTGTCTGTCTGCCTGCCTGCCTGTCTCGCCCTCAAACTGCTTCCAAGTAGTTTCACTGGATTTCAGCTCGCGCAATATCCTATGATACCATTTTCATTACAGCAATTAACATAGAATTTGATCTGATTCCCAGGAATACAGATGATTATTTATGTTCTTTTTACCCGAGGTGAGGTCACCACAACAGGTTTGACAGTGCATATCTTGGCTAGACGTTTTAAATGAAATTATAAACCGGTTTTTTAGGATTCGCTGATTTCTGTGGCATTATGCCATGCTAGACTGTCCAGGATTCATGTTATGGATTTTAATCTGTATGTTTACAGAAATCTGTGTCGGCGTCCTTTCAAGTGCTCCAATCCTGAATAACATTTATTCAATGACGAGATCCGCATATTGTCAGTTTGGCACTTCAGATTCGTGGCTGAAACAGCCTGCGGTCTCATTTATCATATTGTAAATTGATTCTGGATTTGGCCATGTCAAACTGAAATTTGAGATTTTTAATTGTTGTTTTTATTATTATTATTATTATAATTTTTACATTTTTTAAATTGTAAATGCAAAATGCAAAGGAAGCTATGTAATTTATACAGAAACCGTTATGATCTGAGATTTTAATTACCTCCTATTCGTTCACACACACTCGCATACACACACATATTGTCAGATATATACACACACACACATCTTGATGTAATGTCTACCGTTGTTGGTTGTGTCGGAAACAGGATCAAAGAAATTATGATATAAAGGCTGTGGGTGATAATAAAAAAAAAAATCTTTTATGCATGATCTCCACTGTGCTGTTGTCAAAGGCAGATATCACATGAAGCCTTGAAAAACGGTGGCGGTGAATGCAGTGCAATACAAAAAAAAAATATGCCCTGAGACAGGCTTGTGAATCTATCATTATGATTGCCAGTTCTCTGTTTTGTTTTGCGAAGACAAACTGGGCTCCAACGGGAGTGTTTCCCTGCATGATTTGTTTGTTTTATTTTGGGTATGCATCCTTCTCTTCCTTCGTTCTTTGTGGATCTACCAGGCTGTACTAAATACTTCTTTCTGTCATTTCTCAGGCTTTAACACGGGCACTCAGCCTGAGACCCAGAATACATGTGGGTCTCGGTGATAGTCCTATTTGTCTCTGCCCCCCCCCCCCTCTCTCTCTCTCTCGCAATACATGGTGTTTGAATATTTGAATGAACCTACCCACTGTCTATCTTCCCCTTCATTTGTCTCCTTCACCTTCCTTTGCTTTGGTAGCTCGACAGTTTCAGGAATTCGGGACTTCTACCACTGCATGATCATAAATACTGAGGTCAAATGTTGCCCCCTAGTGTAAACATGGGCAGAGTGTCCTTCGTATTACGAGACTTCCTTGTCCCTCGACCATCTCTTCTTTTCTCCAGTCTTTTTCTCTCTCTCTTACCTTCTTGCTTCTCTAGCTCAACGATATCAGGAATTCTTGACTTCTACCACTACAGTACTGAGGCCACCCCTGTAAGGACCAAGAGAGTGCTCTCCACATCACGGCACCTCTTGTCCCACGACCGTCTTGACCGATTGCGTACGTGCTCAGGGTATCTGGATTATCTGTCACGTTGTCACTCGGATGTCTGTCTGTAAGCAGTGGCATTCAGGACGACCGAGTAGTGTCATGAGTTAATGGTGTATTATCAGCTGGTAGGTCAAAAGCATAAGGAAAAACTGAGCCTGACGCAAGGAGCTTGGCCTGACGTCGCCATGCTGACAATAGGGAGCTAGAACCCTAATGTCTGCTGATCGCAGAAGTTCTCTTTGGGTTGGTCTGTTACTTTTTCGGTTTTAGAGCTCAACCCCTATCATTCTGTTGATCGTAAAGGAAGCCTTTGAATATTTTTTTCATGTCAGATACCGTGAATACCCCTTCGTTATGTATCTTTTTCTACGAGTCTGAAATATGCTTTTGAGAATTATAATTTATCATCTTTTCATTATCAATTGTCCTAGAATTCTTATCGATCCCAGATGGAACCTGGACAATTCATATACTTTTTGTATATAAGCATTTGATCATAAAAGTAGGTTTGTCTCGGCTCTTCAAACTAACCCGAGTATTCTGGCTGAGAGTGAATATTGGACTCAAGACACGGACTAGAGCTGAAGTTGTTTGTAGTGGCGATAAAAGATAAATGGTACAGCGGAATCTCCAACACAGGCCAGTTTTTGTTCCTTAAGGTCGGAAGGATGTAGATAAAACGATCACTCATTCTTCATCTGGTACCCTCTTGTCCCATCTTCTTGGCAGTTCTTGATATCTTGGATCTGCTTGTTAGTGAACTGAATTCTGTTAGCCTCCAACTAATCAACTTTGACAAAACGCCAATTTAATCAGAGTTTCATTATTTCCCCACCTGTTCAAATATAACTATCCACGATATTATAAAACAATGTAATATGAAGTATTGCATTCCCTAAAAAACTGCATTTTGTTTGCTTTGTATTGAAAATGCATTCAATTCTCTATTTTCTCGAACCCGGAAGTTTTCAGAGAGAAAGGCGTTTTGTCAAAGTACATTAGTCTCTTCCGATCAATGAGAAGGCTTAACTCCTTAGAACCCCTTACAACTTTTAAAGCAAAATAATATCGTGATTTTCTTTCTCAAAATCAAACTTAGATTTCAGCATCCCATTGTGATATCTATTTTTTGGAATGCATACTATTTGTCATTAAGAGTGCTTCAAAATATCTGTGATATCCATACCTTTCAGTCTTATAAAACTTTTTTTATCATATTATTATATATCACACTGAGCCTCACGAGTTAAAGTATACGCTAGCCCTAACTCTCAAAGTGCGCGATGAACAAGAGATTTGGAATGCATACTATTTGTCATTAAGAGTGCATCAAAATATCTGTGATATCCATAAATTTCAATCTTATAAAACTTTTTTCTTTTTTATCATATATATCACACTGGGCCACACGAGTTAAAGTATACGCTGGCCCTAACTCTCAAAGTGCGCGATGAACAAGAGATAAATGTAGGCAGTTCAGCTTTCGTTCGTGTGAAGCATAGACGTGATATTCTTGTCAAGTTCTCATGGTATCATTCTTAGGATATTTAACAATGTTTTAAAGCTGGATAATTATGCTTTAATCACAGCCTGTAGGAGAACGTGACAATGAGTCATTCTGTTATCTAAATACAGTAATTATGATTCCTTAACGGTTTGATAGATTTGTTCTTGTTAAGTTGATTTATTCTGTCAGTGATTTATAAATTTGCACTTTACAGCATTCATAGATATTATGTTCCTTATACATAAAGGGGAAGAAAATTAAGGAAGTGAAATTCGTGACATGTTTTTTGTTTGTTTGTTTGTTTTATGAAGAGCTGGGAGTGTTATGTTATTAAGTTTTCACATTTTGGTATGGATAGTTGGGTTGCTGACTATAAAACCATGCGATAAAATGTAATCCTGTACTAGGTGTTGTTTTAGAGTCGGTAATGATTGGAAACATAGTCAGTAAGTCATTGATTTAGAGAGAGTAGGAAGTTAAACAGCCAAATGTTTTGAGTTCTTTACCATATATGTGTCAAAAGAAACTGTTGGAGTATCGGGCTTTCTGAAGGATGCTTTTTTTCCTCATATTTTTCAAATCACTGTTTAAGTCTAGAGGTAAAAATGTAAGTCAAGTGCTGCCTTACTGTATTGTCTGCATAGAGAGAAAACCAAACCAGAGTATATGTATAATGAGAGAGTCATTGACCAGATATGCCGCTTGACACTTCTGGAATACGCTGTGATTGACATCGAGGAAAATAACCGTAGCCGATGATTGGATTTCAACTGTAAAATCTTTGGCACTAAAATCTTGAATCAGCTCAGGATGGTTGGGTTAGCCGAGTGATTGGTTCGGAGAGCATTAGTGCATACCTGTGACACTTGGAGCGGCAATAACTTTGCCTTACGCTCCGCTGGATATATGCATATGTTGTCCTTCTTGGCACGGCCACTTAGCCTGGTCATACTGAGCCGTTAGAAGTCTGATATTTGGCACGGACAGAAAGAAAAAGAGCAACCTGTTCTTATATCATGGCTCTGTCCGTCTGTACAAACGATTGAGGTAATCTGTGTCTGCACTGGTGTCGTAGTGGTAGTTAGTTAGTCTGGGCTACTCCTATGCTTCTGCAGTGTCTTTCGTGACCAATTCAAGCAATGCTTGATGAACATGGACTATTGTAGTATCGTCAGGTATTTGTGCTGATCCGATTCCGCCTTCTCTGCGTATTTTTGGCCTTTAATTCTGTCTTGAATTTTGATAGAGCACGAGAGATTGAGATGCGCTAAGCAAATTATCTATAGCTGTTTTTCTTATGTCTGGCGGGTCGATCTTGAATCTGTGTATATTAGATTTGCTGAAGTTAATAACTGCTGGTCTTCTTCTTGAACGTGGGGCATTTTGCAGTTCTTTCTAGGTCAGTTTCTTTACTATACAGAGAGCAAATCTGTACTGCTGCAGAAAACACTCAAGAATTACCTCGCATACCACTGGTATTCTGATTCCAGTCTGTTAATTTTTGTTGTATATGAAGTCTGTCGTCCTGTAGATAAAGTCCTACCTGTATGTTCGTGTCAAGTGCCGAAAGATTTCTTTTCTGTGCATTTGCAGCTGAAATTTTGATGTAATAAATTTTATCTTTCAAGTGCCTACAGCTAATGATATTCAGTTTAAAAGAGCATTTCTGTAAAATCCCAGATCTCCAACGAGATGTCGACACACAACGTCCAAGTGGATTGAATAGCATTTGCCTGATGCTGTCTCTTTGCATGTGTGAACAGTTGTAGGTCAAAATCCTTCAGTAATGACTAGAGGGTACGGTGTGTGATCTTTTTGGTCTGCATTTTGTACGTTATTTTCTTTCTCAGTCTTGAAAGTCACAGTATTGTTTTACATCAAATAGCATTCACAT
Organism: Peronia peronii; assembly: GCA_039654565.1. NCBI lineage: Eukaryota > Metazoa > Mollusca > Gastropoda > Systellommatophora > Onchidiidae > Peronia > Peronia peronii. Next base: position 27,813 of record JBCEWB010360021.1, read on the forward strand.
CGAACTTTGGTGTTCTTGCTCCAGTGCCTTAACCGAAATGACTGCTTGAAGATCCAAACTTTTGTATATTTTAAGTATTTTGTTAAATATCAAAAGTGTTGGGAAAAGATATGATTTCTGGATCTTTATCGGGTTGTTCTAATCTCGAGGAGGAAGGCGATGTTATCCTCTCTTGCCTCTCCTCATTTCAGTCTATTTGTAATTATGATGCTCAGTCGATTTGAACTATAGAAATAGTTTCCTCCGCACGGTAATGATTGTCATAGTCCAGTCACACGAGCGGCGATTGTCAGCATCGCTAACCCCTTTACATAGATTTGCTTTACTAGCTCTATGCTGTTAAAAAGAAAACAACTTAGTCCCGGCACAGATGTTCAGCTGTGAAAACTATAGCTAATGCTCAGAGCATCAGCTGAAATTGTTACTTGAAGTACGTATACGTAATTCGAGGGATATGAGAAGACAGACTTTGTACTCACTCAGCAGCAAACTGCACAGACTGTGGCCCACATGTTGAGTGTACACACACGTGTAAGTTGATACTGGCATTGAAAACATAACACACGCACTCACCGCTTGCACCCGGGGTCTCATGTCTCCCCGCCATCTCTCCCGTCTCTATCTTATCCCATTTCTTTTCTCTCTGTCTATTTTCTCGTTTGCTCTCTCTGTCCCTTCTCGTTTCTCGTTCTCTCTGTTTATCTCTCTCTCTCTCGCTCGCTCTCTTTCTCTCTCGCTGTACCCCCCTTGTGCCTTTCTTCTTCTTTTTTTATCTACCGTTCTCTTCGTCTCTTCGTTTCTCATTATCGCTTTTTCTTCATCCTTCTTTTTGCCCTCTCTCTTTATAATAGTGCTTCCCCTACCGTCGTTCTTTCTCACTTTTTTATTTTAAAAAAAAAAAAAAAAGCGCGAAAGAGTTAAAAGGTCAGGAGTCAGAAACGAGAGAGATGAGAGAGGCAAGAAATGAAAGACAGAGATGACAAAAAAATGAGCTTGCTCTTCTCTCTTTTTTCATATTCCTCTCTCTCTTCTCTTTCTTTCTTTTCCACTCTTATGAACCCTTACACATTTGCACAAAGATGGAAACATTTGATATTTCGCTCACAGCGCACACATGCAACTGGAAATCCCACGACATACATAAACAATGAGGGATTAAAAAAAAAGTCCAGGAGCAAATGCTGTCTCTCTCTCTCTCTGTCTTTCTCTCTCTCACTTATTCTGGCTCGCTCGCTCTCTCGTCCACAGCACGAACGTAAGGTCGGCATAATGAAATGCGGGCCTACTGTTTTCTCTGCATAGTTAAAGCACCTCGGTGAAATTTTCTGTTATATAACCAAACCTGAACCCAAGCATCTAGATCTAGTTAGGCATTAAAATTTGTCTTTCAGTAGACGATCTTTTTGAAAACAAAGGGTGATGAAGTCTGGCCTGTTTGTCTACGTTGCATGATAAACTTCGATGATAGATTTTTATAAATAAACGCCATTGTTCATTCAGTAAGATAAACATTTTGTTATTGCTCTCCATTTACTCAGATCTATCTTGTAGTATGAACCATTTTATTGTATTAAAATGAGGTTGTATTGGAATTTGTTCTGTTTCTTCATTTATGCTTTATGTATTACAATGTATTATTTTTCACCTGTCTTGGACTCCAGAGAGTGATGAAAACATTAAGGCATGACATGTCCATTTTAAGAAACAAAAATCCCCCAAATGTAACTTTACGAAGCAGCTACCTTGGGAAGAAATAACACTGCGAAAAAATCATATTTTATCATTTCAAATTTCACCTTATTAAGAAAAAAAAGGAAAAAGAAGAAAATGATGCAGTGTGTTTAGATGTTTTGGTTGACGTTATGCGATGTGATGGTTTGACCACAGAATCATACGTCCTTTTTGCCTGTGTTTCTGTGCCTGTGGAACAACCGTTGTTCTCAATGAAAGGCTTCTATGACGTACGCAACTGATGGGAATAATGGTACCGGGTTCTTCGCCAGTCTGAAGGAAATTAAAGTGGCAGACCTCCGCTTATGCAGGTGTAATTGATACTTGCGTGTATGTGCAACTGAGAATGTGTGTGTGAGAATGTATGTATATGTGTGTGTGAATGTATGTGTGAGTGTGAGTGTGTGTGTTGTGCCCGCGGAAGTGTGAGTCTACCTGGCTGTCTGGGGAGTTCCAACTTCGATCTATTTGTGGCACGTGAGTAATGGGTTTCAAGGTCAAGTTCTCATCCTGGTAATTTTGTCCTGGTTTCATGCGGCTTTTTTTTAGTTTTGACTTTAACATCTTCGGATGCCTCCAATTTTGCTTTCCTCCAGTGCATCTTTATGGCTGTGAAAGTTTTAGGAAAACCGAAGAGAGAGAAGGTACGAAAAAGGGATAATAAAGCATAGAGGAAGAGCTGATCCCCTTCTGCCACTGCCCCCCCCCCCCACCTTCCTTTTCCCTTGCTCCCATATCCTATTAACTCACCCTTTGCAAGGTTCTGTTTTTGGAAGACCATGTGCCTGAAAGTGCCAGAAGCAATCACCTGTCCTGTGCCTGACAGTGCCTTGGCGCCAGAGGATGTCTGGTCTGTTTAAGGGTCTCCATGCTGCCTGGCTCATCTGAGATAATAGGCTATGGTGCTCCACTATGTCCGAGAGCCAGGGGAGACTTTAAGGTAAAACCTGATTAAGTCAGGAGGAGGATAGGTAGATAAAGGTAGACAGACAGGCAGACAGACAGGCAGACAGGCAGGCAGGCAGGCAGGCAGGCAGGCAGGCAGGCAGGCAGGCAGGCGTGAATATGCGCTGCATTTTGGCCCGCGTCATCACATCTTGTATTTTGCTCTTTCCAAATTTCCTTGCATTGATGCTTTGATTAGTATATGAAGGCTGTGGTGATGACTGCTCCGAAATTGTCGTTTTCAAAAAAGAAACAGCAAAACAAATTAGCAGTACATGTATATTATGTGGTGAATAAAAAAATCCCGATTCCTGAATTCGACTGCAATCTTTTCTAGATTATGTCCACTTTAACGGTTTCTACGCCGAAATTGTGGGTAAACGAACGTTGTATCTCTTTTATTTACTTTTAAAATCTCTGTCCTTCTCTGTTTCTCTCCCCTCTGCCTTCCTTCCTTCTCCATTCTTGTTTTTTTTTCCCTTGAAGTAGAAGACTAAGACTGTAGAGTTTTCCATCTTTTGGGGAAAAAGTTTTTTAGAACTTACAGATATACCACCGTACATACCCCGGCACCTTCGTCTTTCCTGAACAGACACACATGCACGCTCACTCCATCATATCCCTCCATCTCCATCCTCGATCTTCCGTTCTTTGTTGTTGTTGTTGTTCATTGTCCACCTTCGTTACGAGACCGATTTTGAGGCCTAGTTATATGCTTGTAGGCCTGAGTTCGTGATTCTCAAGTATTCCCCCATTTTTTTAAGGGAAGAATTTTTTACAAATGTTTACCACTAGCTTGCTTCCATCCGCCCTCTGTGCTCACGATCATTTGAATCTAAAATGAGAAAAAGGAAAAAAAACCAACAACAGTGGGTTTAGTTCAAGAGGGGGAGGGGGGGGGGGAGGAGGGGGGATTGAAGTTACAAAAAAAAAAAAAAGAAAATACTGGCTCAGGTAAAGCCCAGATGGCAACCCAGGTGTTCGGCTTCAGGAGATTTATGCAGCTCATTAGGGTCTCGAGCGGGGTACGCTGATGCTCAAAGTCTTCCCAGCCTAGCGCTCTATTTCACTCACAGCACAGCTTAACAGTTAAACATCCTTTCTTTATACATGTGGGGCTCTTGACCCTGCCTTCACTACAAGCAATGAGGATAGAGGAAAACAAAATCTCACAAAACCATACTCGACGTTTGTGGCTTCAATGTGCTCCTGAAGATAAACCGTTTGAACAGATGGCATAAAGTCACTGTTCTTTTCCGTCAAGATCTATTTTATGGCTATTACTTTGTTGAAGCTAATGACGTATAACGATGAGTTAGTACATCGTAGAATGCAATAAAAATAGGAGCAGAGTTGTAATCAAGACAATACATTGTGCCTGAGAAGAAATAGGTAAAATGCTCGAGAGAGTAAAGAATATCTTCTTTTGAAGTCGAATATGATTATGTATTGACATTCATGAAAAAATGCAGGTTGTGGAGAAAATCTGAAAATCACGATCGCCAGTCTCATGGCAGTTTTTCTCGTGGTATGCTGAATAGACCTAATTGTCAAACATTGGTGGCTAGAACATTCGGCCGTTTTTAGACATTGAACGGGGCTACGGATCATGATATTATATGGAAACACAAAAGATATTACAAGAGTTTTGTCATGGACGTCGGATATAATGAAGACACTATTACAGGCTTACTTGTCCATACCGTTGTTACCTGTAGGTTTTGGGAAAATCTTGTGTGTTAGATAGTTTTTGTCAAGCAAATTATTATATCAATAACATCTTGTAAAACCATTATGTCTGGCGCCGAGATCTCCTTCCTTGGTCTGTTCTTATTGCAATTTTTGCTTACGTTGGTTAGCTTTTGCCTAATAGCAGGTTATGAGTGGCAAAATTGGATAGATCTATACCCTTTGTCCCCGCTGTCTTTGGGAGAAAAAAAATGTGCAGGTAACAGTGGGACTCTTTGTGATGTAACAGCAGCCTGACTACAGTTTTACAAGTGTGGAAATTTTTCTCTTATTCATGCTTCAGGTATCGCAGCTATCGGCAAAAAATCGCACCTGTGTTTTCCCTTCTCCTCCCTTTCCGCCACCTCCCCCTCACCCCCAACCGCCACCCCATCTCAGACAGTTATGTGTCCCACTCCGGCTCTACTCCCATGTTCAATTTATTTGAAATAATAATAAATAACAAGCTGTGTGCATTAGGACACAAACAGCTGAGGGAGGAATGATTTAAAGGGCAGTGGAATTCCTCTCTCTTCACCCCTGCTCTCTCTCTCTCTCTCTCTGACTGAGGATCTGAGGAAGAGAATTGCAGGGAAAGAAAAACCCTCCCACCTCCCCACCGACAGCTCCTATCTCCAATGCAGAGTGCTCCTCCCTCCCTCTTCCTTCCCTTCCTTTTGTCTAACAGTTCCTTACTCCTGTTACCTTTCTTCTCTTTCAAGGAGCATAAAATGAATTTCAAAAGAGAAGAGAAAATGTGTTTCTTTGATGGGCGAGATGGGGGGAGGGCGAAAAAGGGGGGGGGGGGGGAGGGGGAAGTGTGAAGGGTAGATGTAAAACAGAAAGGGTAATACAATCTATAACGAGACCAGATAGCGTTTCTCACTTTGCTGCTGTTTTCAGTTTTATCAACTGGAACATTCATGCAGGGTGAGCAGTGTGAGTTGGGAAGGTGGGCTGTGTATGGGCACATGATTGTGTCCAAGGGGACTTGAGATAATTTATATTTTTGCTAACTTTAAATACAGAAAATGTAGCATTTGTCACCATCGAAGTATTCCTCACCTCTGCCATCTCTTTGCAGGGAATAGATTCATTCTAAAAGAATCTAAGAAACTTGTGGCGGCTTGAGGCGCATGTTACAGCTTAATGTGAGCATCTTGTGGCGATCATGAGGACACCATGTGATTTTCTCTCCTAGATTTTTGGTTTTCATGCAGGCTTTTTATCAGTGCCAACTGTTGTATCCAACCAATGAACATGTTGGGAATCTTGCAGTGTTCATGATTTAAACTTCTAAATTCTCTCCGTTTGTTTAAGATCATGGACATGGGGGAGGCCATTGGCTCTGTTGATTCCATTGTGAGACATATCACGTTGTGAACGTTTTATACGACTTAAATTGTTATTGTGCTGCTTAGTATACTATCAGTATGAGGCAAGGTAAGAATAAAGAGGAATTACTATTCATATGCATTTCAGTTGAAAAGACATGATATTTCATGCCATTGTTTACCGACTACCAGGTCACCAAGCCTCTGGCCATGTTGAGATTTACGAGTCAATTCCATCATCAGAGAGAATCTGAGACGGCACTTTCATACTTTGGGCATGTATTTTTTTTTTTGCCGGGACTGAGTACTGAATCGTTCATCTAGTACCTCCATGGTGCACTGGAGAGGATAAAAGGTAGAAGTGCAACGGTTCAGCGAATGTACTCACCAGGTCTGAGTCAGAAACCTGAATTGAACGCCAAAAAAACAGAAGGCGTGAGTAACGCTAGTGTTGAAGCCTTGAAGTTGTGCCAAAAAATCAAATGAGTGTGAGGATAGGGAGTGCTGCTTGCCTGTTTCTATTGATTTCAGCCTTTCATAGAACTGACTGTTCTCTGGAGATAAGTTAATTTGAAAAGGATTTTGTTATAAAATTGCTGCAATATATTTTTGTATTAGACTAGATCTATTTACACCAGGAAATCTCTACTATGATAGCACCATGGGAAATAATTCAGGTCGGAATCTGAGGGTTCATTGCAGAAAGCTTAACTGTAAATCTTAGCATCTACAGAATAGAAAAGCTGTTTTGTTCAGAATCTGTTTTGTCACATTATTCATGTGTTTCACATTTGTGCTAAAATGATAGACGGATTATTTTTTTTTACCAGCAATGAGTGAACTATTCATTTTTCCTTTCATTCCTTGTTGTGGTCAGTATATTTACTTCACATTTCCCGTTGTTTTTCCTTACATCTGGGACAAATACCGTGAGCTTCGGAGAATCTCTTTGTGGGCCAAAATCCCAGCGAGCTTTTTGTTCCCTATATGCGAAAGCGAGAAATGTCATCTTCCAGAGCATTTCCCCACACAGCCCGACAAGCTGCGGATAGACTGTGCTTACCAACAATGGCTGTTTTTGTTTGAGAGAGCAAAATGGGATTGAGAATTGGTGATATGTTTCTTTCGTCATGTGTATATTTAATTGTGACATCGAATTTGTGGAATGCATTGTTTTAGTAGATTTACAGTGAATATCAGTTGTGATAGAAGCTTTCCAAAACTGAAGTCATGACGGGCCAGAGTACATCCATGGGGTTCTGAGATAACCAGTCAGGTGGTGAAAATTTTCAATTTTGAAGCAGTTGTATCCCATACAAGACTGATAACAATAAATGTGTCATGCATATTTAGAGGTGCTTGGGTTCAATGAAGATATACTATATTTTTACACTAATTACGAAATGCTTGGGGGAGGGGGGTGGGATGCTAAGGGCTACTTCAGAAGGCCGTCATTTAAATCCTGCCTTATTTTGACCACGTTTGTCATGCATGGTGAGTGGAAATGGACATTGGTACTAAGCCGATTTTTTCAATGTTATGATCCCTGTAATATTTACAAGGCTTGCCCATTCTTTCATTGACCTACAAAAGGAACTAGAATACACAAAGAAATTCGCCCGAAAGTGTAATTTAATTTCATTGACACCAAAACACAGGGAATGAAATGGTCAACTCCAGTTTCTCCAAATTTGAATATGACCACTCACTACCGTATGTAATTCCAGTGCTCACATAAAATTGTTCTATTCCCTATCCCTCCTTCCCTGCATCATACCTGGTCTCCCGCACACTCGTGGTATCATAGCTGGCGGGGTGAGCAGAGTGGTTTGTGTCGGCCGTGAGCTACACGAGAGACCCCGTCTCTCCTCGTGCCACTGTTTGTTGCTGTTGCAGTTCCACATCAGGATGGCGATGACATTCATTATGATTGTGTGTCCTCTCTACCTTCCACACCAGCTGATCCTGGCATTTGAAAGATGGAGATAATCATGTGAACAGTATTGTCGTGATAATATGCAGAATGGGAACAGGTGCACTATTTGAGGAACAAACGGAAATAAATCCGGACCTGATGTAGGAGTTCATTTTCATGGATGATTCAATCAGTTTATATTTCGCATAGAATGCACTGTGTTACACAGGCACGGACTACAATGAAAACTTTGCGGACTCTGCTTTATGAAAATTTAATACAGATAAGTTGGAAGAATTGTATCTTAGTGTTTGAAAAGTGTTTGAAAATATCTTCACGTTGATAAGTTATGGCTTAATTCCATGAGTTGTATCTGTAGTGAGTTTTCTTTTGTCTTTCAACAGTAAGTTGTCTCTTCATATTTAGGAACTTTTCAGTCTTCAGATTGTGGGATATAAACGTTGAATTTTCACGTGTATATTATTTTGCGTAACCCATCAGGAATAACATTATCAGCTGACCGGCTATTGTTTTCCGGTGTAGTCCTGAGTATTGCAAGGAACTAAATGAAATCTGAGGGAGAATAGATGTTTGTACGCACTTTACGTAACTGTGTATAGGACAACAACACAGATGCATAATATAATCGTCAGTCTCAGACGACAAAGCACAACACATGGTGTTGACAATGTTTGTTTATCTGTAAATGCATGTTGGTGGGAAATCATGTTTTTGTAGACCCTCGTAATGGAAAGAAACGTAAAGATAGCAACTCATGCTCTGCATTGAGTAACAGGTGCTTCAGTTACATTTCCAGCTGTTATATAATCCCCAGCTATAATCTTCCTCTGCTGTACGAGTTATCCGGTTCCGGCATCGTCCTTATATATTTTTGTCTTCATTGCTGACTTAGCACGTCTTTTTGTGCCACACTGCATGGCTCTGGTGTAACTCTGCCCTGCTAAGTGCTCTTTCTCTGGCTGATGTTCTCGTGTATACCATTACTGTCTGCCCTTGTTGTACAGCAAAGCCGTTATTTCCTACTCAGCCCCGCTGTTTACAGTCCTCAGTAAACCGTCACTTTATCTCGCTGATCTCAGGAATGACATCAAGACTTCTCAGTTGTCGTTTTGTTTAGATTTCATTATGTGAGGTCTCAAAGGTATGTCTCAGTATCACCAAAATTACCTGAGGGCTTTCTATGTACTGAGGAATGATCACTAGTGGTACTCACACACAGCATTGCCTATGACTGTTTCCAAGCCAGGCTGTTTTATGATACTCATTCACACACACGCTTACCACAACAAACATGTCAGATATGAGCAGATCTGTAACTTGTTTGGTGCTTACCTTACCTGTGAGAGATGCCAGTGTACTCTGTGGCGTCATATCCGATCATCATCACAGCCTTTCAGGCCAGGATGTAATCTATGGCTCCCTGAACATATCGGTATGCTGCTCACGTCAGTACAGAACTGCCATGGTCATCTCACATAACAGCATTGTCAAGGCTTACCTTTGTTTTGTATTTCTTCTGAAAACAATATCATACCTGGGCAAATGTTTCCTAGCATATGCTCAAACAAGTGGTCAAGTAACCACAGTATTTATAGGATGTCAAATAATTTAAAAACCACCACGTCCCATTTCCTAGCATGAAAATTTGCTTAGAGAAGTAAAGTCTTTTAAAAGATACTTATATTTTGACCAAATGTAGCGGTGCTGAGGAAACAATAAATCTAAAAGATCATGTTAGACTGAAACAGACAGTGAAAAATATAAGCACCGGTATCATGTTACAACTGATGACAATTTACCATCTCGATTGAGGATTAAAGTTCAGTGGGTCACATGTTATAAATGTTTCCGGCTTCGATAAATCCTATCTTCTGAAAATCAAGCCTGTCGGTGAAGAGTTTAACAGCAATGTTTTATGTTGTGTTATCGTTACCTGTGGTAATACAGTATGAAAACAAGGTGTCAATTCATGTAGAATGTGCATCAGGATTTGGAATTCCCTCTGACTGACACTTGGGCGTGGTATTCCTATAGACAGACACAGAGCTCAGATATCATTGTACTGATAGCGAAATTCCCGTCGATATTGCCCATATGCCCCGCTAGGTCTGATAGTGAGGGTGGCTATGCTGGTCAGGCGGGCTGGTGTTGTCAAGGTCTTGATATTAGCGCGTGGCATCGTAGAGCGAGAGTGTGGTTTCCTGATCACCTTCCTGAAGATTAGAATAGAGCAAGCTACTTTAGCCTCATTGCATGTTTAGGGATTTTCTCTCTCAATAGTTCTGGCTTTCTCCTCTGGCCTTCATTCTCTCTTTCTCCGGCTCTCAGTCTTTCCCACATTCCCTGTTTCTGTCACTCCCTGTCCTGTCTTCGTCTTGTGCATCCGTTGCATAACTCCTTGCAGACCTAATTATTTTTGTTTGCTTGCCTGTCCTGCCTTCCTGTCTGTCTGTCTTTGTTAGTCTGTCTGTTTTATTTCTGTTAGTCTGCTTGTCTTTCTGTTTGCTTGTCTGTCTTTGTCAATCTAGCTTTCAGCTGTTTTCTGTTTGATTGCATGTCTGTCTGTCTTTTGCTTGATTGTCTGTCAGTCTACCTACTTGTCTTTCTATCTGTTTGCTTGGCATGTCTCGTCATCTTCTCTCCATTACTCTCTGCCGCATTCTCCTCATCTTTCTCCCATGGTGAACTGCGACTTCCGCGCTTTGATCTCCAAGAATTCGCTGTGTTTTTATTAATATGTTAATGACGGCCATCTGTCATATCATTCACATTACTTTCTTCACTTCTTCACTTTCTCTTCACTCAAGCAGACTGCTGTCTGGCTCCTTATCTAGATGAACTCTTAATAGAAAAATAAAAGCTTTTAAACCTGGGAGCCTCCCCCCTCCCCCGCGCCCCGTGCGACCCTCGCAGATCGCAAAGCTATTCAAGAGTCCAGGTACCTTAACCCTGCTTCGCTTAATATCTTACCTTGTCCGTTTTAAGCGAAAAGTTGGCCAGGTTCGAGCGCTGACAGATGGCTGGATGGTTTACAATACCGTGACCGGCCAGTTTGTCAGATTTACTTAGCAGCCAATCTGGCACATACTTATCTTTCCCTGACAGAACGCTGAAATTCAGTGTTAGCGGGATTTTGTATTTTATTTTATATCGTTTTATTTTTTTTTCTTATTTCATTTCCAATGATTTTAATTTATTAAATATATTTTTTTTAAAATATCATTTTATTTTGTTCTGTGTTGTTCCATTTCTCTTCTGCTCTGTTTGTTTTTGTCCACATTTCCATAACTGAATCTTATGACAGCCGAGACAACTACCGTTTATCAAGATCATGACAATGACATTTAATGACTTTCTTCGACCTACTGATTGCAAAACTTAATAGTTTTCACCAACGCTCTTTGAGCAAAAATTGTTAATTATAAAGTGAAGTAAATTATTATTATTATTGGGAAAAGAAATTGTGAGAAAAACAAACTTCTGGCGTTTTGTCAGACAAAATATGAGTAAATACTACTATTCTCTTATTACCTTGACATGTAGAAACTCAGATTCCACCAAATATCATTTAGTCAAACGATGCCAAATAGTTAATAAAAATAAAACTAATTTTTAAATTATGAAAAGAAAAATCAAATCAAAACTGATTTGCTTTGGTTTGTCAATGTATACAAACGGGATCCATAAGTGAGTTATTGTAGCTCTGCAAGGCGGGACCATTCCGGCATGTCCGGCCAAATTAGCCAGGTCCGGCCCGACACGCGGGACTGAACGTTAAATTGCCCTCTAACCTTTTGGCTCCTTGCATATTTTCACTCAGCCAATATCAGTCCTGTCGTAGGTGCGGCAGTTGCTCTGGCTAACCGAGTTGTTGGTGGCCCTAGTATGAATCGAGTGGGAAAGGCACAACGCGTGCCAATTTTACTGTGCTGTTCCTGTTGGAGTTATTGAGGAAAATTGATGGTTTCGTTCTACGGATGGATTCCAAATTTGAGTTTTGAAATGTCTGGTGATATTTTAGGGCTGAAAAGTATCTTGCACTTGGATGTATGGAGCTCTGAATTGCATGCACATGTATGCGTGGATATGTAGTTTAAAGTAACAGTAAGTAGGCATATGATATTACATGATTTATTTATTTTTTCTTCCTATCATTTTTTGTCTTCCTCTCCCTCTTCTTCCTTTCTTTTTTTCGTTCCTTCATTTTCCCAGTTTTTCTCCTTCCATCGTCTTACCTCTCCCGGTTCTCCCCTTCTTTAACATTACTTCCATAAATGCATCCATCCATACATGCATATCCTCCTTTGCTTCCTGCCTTTCTCCTCTCCTTCCTTCTTTCCCTCCATTCGCATTTGTTTTTTGTTCTTTTATTCGCCCTCTGTTTTTTTTATCCGGTGTCTCTGATGCTCTCTTTTTGTCTTTCTGTCCAGCCATCCATTCATCCATTCATCCATCCATCCATCCATCCATCCATCCATCCATCCATCCATCCATCCATCATCCATCC
>JBCEWB010360022.1:0-21222 GCA_039654565.1 Peronia peronii
GAGAAAGATGAGAACAATATAATCAAGATACAGCACAACTCTGCTCACACAAGTATGACTTAACTAACACAATGCCTGTTCAACATACTCTTGTTCACACGACCTTAGATTAGGCCCACTGTTTTTTTTTTTTTTTTAAAACACTGTGGAAAAAAAAAACAAAACAAAACAAAACACCATGGATAACACCCTGAGTACGTTGATGTGGTGTTGGGGTTTTATACAGTGGAACCTGGATGATAAATTATATCTACACAAGTTCTCTCTCTCTGCACAGTTCAGTTCTATTCCTTCTTTAGTTTTGTTATTTACACCTTGATACAAAGTATACTTTGGTATTAAGTATAAACTCTGTACATTTATCCAGATTCTGGGAGTAGCAGTATCTTTGAAAGTAAAATATATTGAGTTAGATCAGCCACATAGTACTTGATGATCTATAGATCTAGATCTAACTCTAACCCCTGCCAGATAAGTTAATAATATTGTGAATTTAAGCTATGGATTAACAACGCAAATCTTGCTGTTGCTTTGTTAAACAAAAGTGCACACTCAAAACAAACACTATCCTTCGAGCACAAGAAATGGTGGTAACCAATGTTGCCGATATGAAGCTGGCTATGCGGGCGATTACATCGCCTTATCCACTCCATACATCTTTCTCGTTGTGTTTTGGGCTGTGGAAATCTTTTGAAAGTCACCACTTTCATATCCTCATGATCTTTTCGCCTTGAGTCGCTTTTACTCACGCCACAAGAGCATGTTTTGTTAACCATCCTCTCGATTCAAAGCCTCAATGAGTAGGCTTTGGCCTGATTGTTTCAGCGCAGTGTGGTCGGCTAGCCCATCTTCTAAAAATAGACGCCGGGGATTTCGCAGAATGCGCTCATCGAGACAAGTCTTATTTCCACGATCGAGTTGTTTTGAGAACGTCGCCACTAATCAAAGTCTTATTCAATGTGGCGGCTTGTGAGGGCCACAATCTGTGTTGTCGCCCGATTCACTTGATGAATTGTGGTGTCACTGTCAGTATTTGTGTCCTTGCCTGAAATTCATGAGTAGTATTTATGGGCATGTGCTACTGAAAAAACCAATTCACCATTTCTTAAGAAAAGACTGTTTTTGCACCAGATACCTGTTCGATGAGTTAATGGCAATTAATAAGAAAGCAAAAATTTCATCATTATATAACAATAATGGCGGCCATTTTGGATTATTATCACAGTTTTTTTTATTTGCCTATAATTTTTTTGTGTTTTTGTCAATTGTTCTGAAACTTGGCATGAAGCAACTTAGGACATATATACATCATTGTATAGAAGGATTTAAAATTTGGTAGTCCTGTCTCTCTGGCACAACTTGACGATCGTTTATGTATTCATTTTTCACTAATTTTCCAATTTCAAACAGAAAAAAAAAAAAAAGAATGAGTAAAGATACTACATTTTTGATCTATACAAATCTTTGTTCTATTTTGATGACAAAACAGCCTGGCAAAAGTTATCCTGTTTTTGATACAAAATAAAAAAAGTAGTAGGGATTTTTCTGCAGACAAATAATTTGTGAGAAAATCCATGAGATTTTTTCCTCAATATGAACTTCAAAATCAAGACAAAAGCATGAAAACTAGACTCTCCTCGCTTTCTTTTTCCATGCAGACACAATCCTGTCTCATGTACAATGGATAAAGAAGCAAAACTGAAGTTTTTCAATTTGACCCAAATATTGAAAATTTTGACTTTCATTTGCCCGCACCTGCCCTTATATTGCTTTTGGTTGATTTCAATGTGGAACACTTCTACGGTTACGTCTCCTTATGCGCGACGCATAGTTGCGTCGCCCGAAAAAAGTGGCGCTCCAAAGTCAATCAAGTAACATTTGTATGAGACCATCTTCTTACACACGGCGCAACGTCAGGCGACGCAACTACGCGTCGCCCATTAGGAGACGTAGCCAAAGTGAGCAATGGTGCATTTTTATGTCGTTAAGACTAGTACCGCACTAGGACAAAACTGTCGCTCGACAGTCTTTAGACAGTTTTAATGAGGTTTGTGAACACTCGAATAAAGCATGGCGTACCGCACTACCACGACAAGACAAAATAGTCTACGTGAGTTGTGCTCAGTCACAAACTGAGACCAACAAAACTATCTAATGTCTAACACGACTATCTTTGTGGAAGGGGATAGCTGAGTCAACTTAGTGTACAGATTATAAAACTGACCCTTTAGCAGCCTTTAGCTAACAAGTGAATGCATTCAAAACCTTTTGTGTTTTTGCGTTTTGTGCGTGTTCTAAGAGAAAATATCAAGACATAAGCACAAGCTGTTTCAATCCCATCCATTTTCAATAATGGTCTGAGTATAGACTTCATTCCCCACTCGCGCTGTGTCCTTAGTTTTGTCTTAGTGCGGAAGGACCACACCATGTTTTGTAGTCTTCGACAGAACTGTTTAAACTATCTAAAGTCAGTTTTGGCATAGTGCTGTACTAGTCTAACATGTAAATCGGTCATTACATTTTTTAACATAGAGACAATCGCAGCATCTGTAATATGTAGTTAGAAACACAATATTATAGTCTGATTGCTCAACTCTTGTCCATGCAATGTCTGGTCAGTCTTGGTGGTCATCATAACTTTTGCAGTGTGAAAACAGAATGGCCTTCCTGACAAATACAAAGTGTCGCTAAGCCCTCATTCCCACTGCCCCCATTTTTTAAAAAATCATTCTAAGATTTCCAAATAATTCAGACATGATATGCCTTAGTGTCGCAATGTAGGAAGACTACAATAATCTATTGATATAGTGATATTAGAGCTAAAATGAACGTCTTTGAGACGATTCGGTGAAAGTCTTCGTTTTATTGCCGAAAGGGTGTATAAAAAGACACTTAAAAACCACCTACATTAGAATCCAGAGTAACAAATAGAATACAGGATAACGATAAGCTCAACATTTCTAAATTTAAATGAAATTAATGAGTAGTTTATAAATGAAAAGATGACCGCAAAGTACAAAGCTCCTGTAATCAATATTCAGTCGATATTACAGTATAGACGATATTATAGGATTGCTCATATTCAAAACCGCTTTATTTAAGGTTATACTAACATAAGCTTCTCAAAAACTATCTGATTTTGAAGGATTAAATATATTCGATTTTGTCATGTGTTCGTGATTATCTGCAAATCTCACAAATCGCTCCTCACATCCGTGGTTGTTAATAGGTTGACAAAGACTGAAAGCAAGGGCAGTACTTGGCTTCTGACTGCTACCGACGACTATTAATTTGCTGAAGTGGGACGAGTAACTATGTAATACTAGTAATAGGGAGCCGGGGAAGGGAAAGTAAAGGATCAAAGAGAGGGAAGCTGATACATTACCCTGCCAAAGCATGTCGCCATCAGTAGCCACACCAATTTGTGACTGTCACAGCCTCGAGAGGGGGGAAAGAGGAGGGAAAACAACGAAGATTTACGGGATGAGTACAGTGAGAGTGGGTCGGTTTGCCTTCCCCTCCTTCCCTTGACCAGCATGTTACTCTGTTAAGCAATCCTGTTTCCGTTTGTGTGTCCGCTCTGAGTCTGAGTAATTACAGTTTTTCTTACTTTGAATGTGTATGCTACACCAGACAATGAGAATTCTTTTGTTTTTTTCCACGAACTCAGTTACTGCTCCTCCTAAAAACGATGAACGATAAACAAACTTAGTACCAAAAGACTTTTGGGATTTTTTTGCCTGTAATGAAACTCGAGGAAAATTCTGAAAAGTTCATGATATAATCAAGGAAATATTTTCTTCTTGTAATTGTTTTGTCTACAGTTTTCTGTGAATAACGTTTCAATTAAAATAAAAGGAAAAAAAGTGACGTTTTTCCTCAGCTACAGTTCTTCTTCAACAATCTCTGTGTATGGCAAAGGGTTAAGCAAGTACACGTAATTGGTCCGGTGAACAAATAATTCAATCCCCATAGGTTCTCACATTCACCCAATAGTCTACTCACCTCGCCGTCTGGCGCAAGGAGCTTGAGATTGCTATCACTGTTTCTCTTGAATCGCAGATGGACCGATGTTTAACTTTTTTTTTATTAAGTTTACAACTTAATAACAATCAATGGATTTTAATACGTAATTTCACTCTCCTAATTTCTTTACTTCTTCTGCAGTTTTTTTTTTTTACGCTCATCAACAGACATAATTTCACCAGCAATTTTGTTTCACAGGGCCATGAATACATAAATATGTTGTTATGAGGTTAGTGTGATATTTATATGTTGGGATGAAATGAAGCTGCTATTTTTGTAACATTCCACTGTTTATTAGCTGTTAGCTGTATGGCAAAACTGTGGGATAAAATGACACACCGTATGGCTTTATGGAGACAAGAGAGTTAATAAAGCTCAGAATATTATATTTATGTTCGTTTAGCTAGCAATGTTGTACAAATTGTGAACAGCTAAAGCGTGTTTTAATCAAGATTTTGATATCTGGCTGTGAGCAACAGTAATGTTCACTAACAAGAGACAAAAAGAGTAAATTATATTGGTCTTTGAAATGTAAATGTGAACGCTAGGGGTACCAAAAAGCCGTACTAAATTAGTTGATCGATCACTGTTATCACTGAAGTGAATAATTCCTCTTTATACATGACACAGATTTTCCATTCAGGATATCATGATCTGTGGATGTGATACTCTTATGTAATACCATCCTCTGGCTTCTTATATTACATTTCAACTATAAGCCGAATACAAACAAAAATGCACATACAGATCATTGATCTTTGTTGGAACTCAAAGGGTTAATAATGGGTTTATTCTACCCTAATGTCATAGGACACCGTGACATAGCTGCTGCCATGAGGCGCTTTAATCCATTTATGATGTCAACAGTCACTATTGGGTGAAAAAAAAAATCCCTGATAAGCACTTCCTTTATTTCTCATTAATAATGTATAATTATGTCACTGCTGACACTATATTCAAAAGGGGCACATGTATATCTAACCCATCTGACTACTCAAACTGACCTGCCGCAGTCTTTCCATCAGCTACCACCGATAGATGCTGGATTGAAATCATTCCACGTTCTGAATTCGCTCCATCTTATCGTGACTTTTTCACTTCAGTGATAGTGTTGACGTGACAGATGAGAGGCTGCGTAATGAATCTTTCTACGGACTCCTGATGATCTTAAGTAGAGAAAAAAAAATGTCATGAATGGAACTTGAAAAAAAAAAAATATATATATCAGTTATGTGTGAATGAAAGATTGAATGAATGAATGGCTTAATGAATGAATGACTGAATGAGCCTGGTCATCTAAATTAAAACAAAAACAAAACATCAACAAAAAGCAAGAAAGATGAATGAATAAATTAAATCTTCCTATTACCACCTCTTCCATTTAATTAGAGCATTACACACAAATAGTTAATTGGAATTCTTAATTGACCCATTGCCATTGGCAGTGTTGTCATGCTCTATCACTGACATAGATGGTGCTGTGGTACCATTCTGTCCACGGCCAATCCAAACGTCATCTCCATACCTACGACAACAATGTACCTATCCGCTTTCTCTGTTCCATCCACGCTACTACAATCGTTGCAAAAAAAAACAAAAAACAAAAAACAAAAAAATAGTGGGACATGTGCTTTTACCAATAGCTTGATATGTGCTATGAGCCATCACAAGATAATTATGCTCGCACCTTCTGCATTTGTCTACTGTAACTGTGTCTTTTTTTTTTTCTTTATCTTGATAATTATACTGCTATCAGACAATCGACAACTGTAGCCCAACTGCTGCTATATGAAAGTCTCCCCCCCCCCCCAACCGACACCACCCCTCCTTCCCTGTTTCTCTCTCTCTCTGTGTGTGTGTGTGTGTGTGTTCTTTCACGCCATTTGATCTCGATACTGACGTATCCACTATGTTAGTATTCACATGAATGAAATTACTCATACTATATCAACGACGATGTACCGCACTCATTCTCCCAACATCTTACTATCATCACCATCATCACCACCACCACCACCCCACCACTACCACTACCACCACATTTTGAATGATTTATACACATATATTATTATTATACAGCCTGTTATACAATCACGTCACCTTCATAAATCTAAAAACATAACAGCAAAGAAGTACATACACATTATTACCAGCATCATCACCACCTTCGACAACAGCAATTTTTGAAGTTATTCTTGTATCTTTAGTTGTTGTTGTTTTTTTTAAACATATTTTATACAACCACCACCATCATCAACATAAGCAATACTGGCTTCAACATTACAACAACAATAACAAGACCCACGTTAAAAGCATCATCCTAGCAACAACAACAACGACACTAAGGATGACAACATCATCATAACAACAACAACAAAAACACAACCATTATGACAGCATCACCACTGAAAAAAAAAGTCTACTATAATAGCATCATCACGACCACCACGACAACGACAACAACAACGACTCCACTACAACAGCAGACTGGAATCTGTCAGGGAGGGTAGTTGGTGTAGGGGCAACGGTAGCAGTGTCAAGTGGTGGAGGTTGACGGCCGGTTCAAGCCCCCACAGAGTCCCCACACCGCCCGCTCCGTGGCCCACGAGGCCCGCCGCCGCTATCTCGTTCTCTCCACTACTCCTCCCCTCCCTCTTATATGTCCACAACAGCACACGGGGCGAACCGAGTCCTAGCCTGTGTGCCTGTGTCACTTCTCAGTTTTACAGCCCTCGACTGTCCCCATTCTCTCCTCCTCCTCACTCACTCATTGCCCGTCTCGCAGGTCGCAAAAAGTGGCTGGGTACTTTCTTACTCTTGTAAAACACTTGTGTATTTCTGTAAACAAACCAAGAGAAGGATTATTAATGTCCTAGGGGCTGTTTTTTCTAAGGCTTTATCAAAAACAGATCAGTGACACCGTGCACTGTCCGTAGCGCACAGTTCTCTATTTACTACTGATACGGCAGTACCTGGCGTGCATTTCGGCCGTACAATCTCGGTATTGTTTACATTGAGAAATAGAGGGGTGCGCCAACGTTTTCTTATCAAACGCGCCGTGAAATGCCATAGACCCACGTTGTGTGTCTATCTGAACAAGTTTGTCAATCTTCTCTTTGCTGATATTTCACAGGAAATAGTGAACGAAGTTAAGGAAACCGCCAGTTTTCACAATTCCGTTTAAAGGAGTCAGGTGTTGTAATTCACCTTTTAATTTTTGTTTCAAGATTTGATAAATTACGCTTTGCTTAAACTAGGCTAGTGTGTTCCGGTTTTAACAGCCCTGTGTTACACATCCTGTTATATTTACTAGATCTAGATATTATTAGAGCGTGTTATGTATTTTTTTCTCCCCTGTCAAGAGTTATCCGTGGCATTGGCTCGCTGAACTTCTGTGTTTATCGAACTTGGCCTAGTTAGATAGTAATCACTCATTCCTTTCGCACGAGGTTTTGATTCGGGAGCGGTAGATACAAAAAAACGCAGTGCTTGTTCACATTTATTCTATTTATACCATATTACACCACATTATTCAGGATTGAAGACGAAACCATCTTTTATCTTCAGTACACGCCGACCAATGTCCATGCAACTTTAGCAATCATCCTGTGGATTTGAAGAATTCGAAAATTGTTTTTTTCGGAGATTCGTTTGTTCATTCTTCTCTCAGCTTGCGGATTGCTGATAAACATTAACGCTTGTGCAATCAACAAGTGCTCGGATCCTCCAAACGGTTCTGCCATCAGCAAGAGCTCGGTTTCTCGAGGTCTCTTTCCACATCCCCGCAGAGAGGTGCGTAAAGTCTGAGGCAGCTGCCAAAGACCTTAGCCCTCACGCCAACATCCCAGCTTCTCTGATGCTTGCAGACAGCCACGGCCGTACCTTCCGGATTGTAACCCGACCTGCCTCCGGCGTCAAACGTCTGGGCGTCTCTCCTTCTGGCCTGTCTGTTATTCTCTCACCCGTCAAACGGGACGTCGAAGTCGATCCCAGCACCACCGTGCAGGTAAGTCTTTGCCCATTCCATCCATTACCCATCTCAGGTGTGCATTGCTGATGCCACATAATCCAAGTGTGGACGTTCATCTCGATGCCAAAACCCTTCCTCGGTTAGTGCCAAATATGTATCCAGAGTTTGACGTCCTAACATCTTGTGTCCAGTCATTGAACGTCCCATTTGTCGTCTCAGCTTATGAACATCCTATGTCTTGTTTTAGGCTGTGACTTTTCCATGTCTTGTATCAGCCTATGAACTCCCAAACTCTTGCGTCAGCCTATGAAATCCCAATGTCTTGCTCTATGAACTCTCTCTGTCTTGTCTCACAGTGAACTCCCAGTGTCTTGTCTCAGCCTATGAAATTTCCATGTCTTGCTCTGTTACCTTTGTGTCTTGCCTCAGCCTATGAAATTTCCATGTCTTGCTCTAATTACTCTGTGTCTTGTCTAAACCTATGAAATGTTCATGTTTTACTCTATTACCTTTGTGTCTTGTCTCAACCTATGAACTCTCTTGTTTTGTCTCAGCTATGAAATTCTTATGTCTTGCCTAAAGAACTTTTTATGTCTTGACTCATCCTGTGAATTTCAATGTCTTGTCTTGTCTTAATCCCCTAATGTCTAATTTTGTCTTGTCCCTAGGCGCGATTCCAGTCACAGACAAGCTTCCTAATAATTCAGGTGTCCATCTAGATGTTCTATGGTTTCCGGCTATACTTTTAGTCTCTGTAAAAATCAGCTCGTATTTAAAGACATATAAATGAAAGCTTTGTACAGGAATTTCAGATAGATTGGTTTAAAAACAACAATCTGAACAAAACAAAAAGACATTACAGAAAAGTCCGTCATTGACATTGAAGGTCAAGGACAACTGTAGTGTACCCCATTTGCATCGACCGGGTCAAATTGCTTAGCGGGTTACAGAGGGCTGCTGATTTCTTCAGATTGACTTGAAGATTTCATTTAACCATCGATCCCATGGGGGTGGAGGTCGATACGTTACTGTAAACACTGGCTGGTCCATCACAATTCCCAGTTTGGGACTCTTAATCCCCCAGCAGATTAATTTCTCGGACTGAATTATTGAATTGTTTCTCCCTTCATGTCCCATCCTTTCTCTTCCATCTTTTACCCCTCTCGTCCTGTGAGTACTGTATCTCGCAAACACTGTAAAGTCTTCGAGGTTGTCTATTTGGCCACCCTTAAGTGTTGAGGGAGGTAAATGGTTTGAGACGTCCTGCTTTAAGGCACCAAAGTAAATATTGTCATGTCTGAAGATCAAGAGAAGTGCAGGAAACAGAGTGAAACAAGTCATGAAATGTTGAGCTGGTGGTACCTGAAGTTGTCTCTCCGATTTTCCCACCCCATCTTATCATACAACTTAACAACAACAACTCATTAATAATAACAACGATATAACAACGACAATAATAACGACAACAAAACTAAAAGAAAAAAAAACTCGAAAGGGGAAATGTGTACAGGAAACTTAGCATTCATTCATTCATTCATTCATTTATCTATTCACCAGGGTGGGGGCGGGGGTGGAAAACATAATTATGAGCTAATACTTCAAGTGATTGACAAGCTGTCAATATTATTATACTTTTTCTTTCACACGTCTTCGCTCACAATTTCTCTTGTCCTTGTTGACTCTTTCCCCCTCCATTCATTCTATACAAAACAACACAAGAGAGTTCTTAATATTTAAGGTCTGTGCCCTTGCATAGTTAGTTGATCAACATTGCTCTTGGATAGACTTACCGTTAAAGGTATGACTCATAGAGTGATAGATTGCGCAGCATCGCTTCATTGAACACACTCACCTTTTATACGCAAGCCCGCTTCACAAGTAATTGAACACAATGAACTGGCCACACTGCAGCCTATTTCATTTTTATAATGTATCCTTTTCGCTCACCTTTTAGATGCATTTTAAATGTATTACACATGTGGGTGCAATTTGATGCCTTATTTTTTACCAAACATCACATCCATCGTTTGATATTCTCCTGCTCGAATATATTTGAGTTGCTGTAGAGAATTACAGGTGGATAAAACTGAGACATACAATATGGTTTTCAACTGCCCAGCATAACATTTCTATGTTCGTTTATTTCCTGTTTTTACTTGTTTCCTCCATAACTTTCATCTTTCCTTTCCGTGAGTCTTACAATGCGCGCGCTCTCTCGCTCTAGCTCTCTCTCTCTTTCTGCTCTGTCTTATGCTCTGCCACCTATATTTAAATGCTTGTATAATTTCCAATTTTGCCAATCTCCTATCAGGCCTTTCTTTCCATATTTACATTTGTTTTTTATTCCTGTCCCACGTTCCCTTTTCTCCCCAAAGCCACGCGAATATTATCTGGATCGAAATTACCGTCTATCGCTACAATGCATTAGGTTCGTGCTAGAGGAGAAATAAAAGAATCTTTGCAACAAACTCTTTCATGCGATGTATGCAACCTCTACAAATTTCCTCACTCGACATCGTTTTACCCAGGATAGAAAATAATTTGGATTGTGTTCTCTCCTTCTTATTTTTTGCTCTCTATCTATTTGTCATTCCCTTACCTTTAGTCCTCTCTCTCTCTCGCTCGATTGTGAATTCTCAAGCGACCCCTTCAGCCAAGCCCTTATTGTGTAGTTGATAGGAAACAGTATGTCCGTGAAATGCCTATTGTAAAAAGCAACCAAACATGGCATGCTTCATAGAGCGAAACCGAGTCATTTCACAAGCAGGAACTGCAAAGCTAGAGAATGGGTTTCACCGGCTCTGTCCTGTAATATCTGGCACCTATCAGGCGAATCTGACCCTTTCGCTTCCATGTACAGCTTCTTAATTCCACCAGTGCTTAGGCTCCAGTTCCTTGATAGTGTTTATGACTATGCCGTGATGGGGAATCGAAAGTCCGGCGCTAGACCAGTGTGAGACTTTCGACACAAAGGCTAGAGGCTAATGTCTGTCTTGGTCACGTACATTTGTTCAGATGTCAAAAGTTTTCGTGGCGAGTTTGGAGGAAAAGAGAGAAGAAAAGGGACATTGTCTAAATTTGTCGTTGTTCTGTTGTTATGAATTAGCTCTAAGCCGACCAACCAGCCGGTAAGAACAGTTGAAGGACACAACAACACGTTCGTATCCGCAAACACACTGAGAGGGTTATACACAATACATAAACAAACAGGAAATGAGGTCATCTCGAACTGCTGCGGTTTAAGACACATTGCTATCCTGCAAATCAAAGCCATACTAACAACATAATGCCTAGACCCTAAACGTAGGTAACACAGCAAGGTGGATGAGTTTAGTCTGAGTCAGATCCTGTAACAGTCAGCCAGTGGTGCTTTTCTATTCAACCGCCCAAACTTGGCTTAGCCATTCGTTACTTACTCTGTAAAGCAATTCGGAGTTAGGCCTTCCATTTGTTGTCATTTCAGGCTAGTGCTCGAATATTTTGCCCCGCCGTTTTTTGTTACGTTGCCAAGCAACCATTTAAGCCAATGGAGTGGTAGATTTTCTTTTTCCAAAACCCAAAATAACTTTTAAAACTGGGTTCGGAAAAGGACCGACGATTTTACGATCTCCGATGGAATCGTAAATCTGGTCTCACTCAGAAGCCCCATTCGATCTTCACGCAAGTTAGCGTACTGCACGGCTGGTGGAAAGGCTTTGGCTTGTCCCTGTCACTCACGGAGGAGAAAGGCGATGGGAATAAAAAAGAAAAACGCAGATTGTACTGTTTATGACCCCAGAAGCCAGACACCTAAAATAAATCTCATTTTTGTGTGTGTTTCACTGAAAACCAGCCCATGCTCACTGTATCACCTCTCTTGATATATTTGGACAGAGATCTAAATGCGAAAGATTATGAGGAGACTGTGGAATAGATAGAAAACATAGAGAATGTTGGAATTTAGTGGTGGAAAGAGATAATGAAGGTAGGGAAGAAGGGGAGGCGGAGGAGAAATTGAAATTGATTTCTGGCACGGAACAATTCAATATTCTAAGTGTAGTACAGTCTCTTTCTCTCTCACTCCCTCTTTCTCTCTCCATTTCCCTAATTCTCTCTCACCTATGATGTAGATATTTAGCCATCTCTTCCACCATATACGGCAAGTTTGAACTTTAGGTGCTTTAAGTCTCCTGATCTGTAATTCTCAACTTGAAACTTAGCGAAAGGTATATTATTCTGGTTCTTGTACTTCTTGCAGAATGATCCAGAATGGGGTTGTCCCAGATTTGTTTGTCGCCTAAGGACTGTCATGAATTTTAAGTCGTTGACCTCTACATTCCCTGGACGGTTTCCTCCAGGTTTCCATGATATCCGGCATTTAACATCACCCCCCCCCCCCCCTTTCCTCCGGTGCCATAATGATTGACTGATTTCAAGTTATTGATCTCCTATCAGGTAAAACGATGTTATCGACCATATTATATCGACTAAAAACTACGGTCCCTCTTTCGAACTTCTCTTATTTTTGTTCTTATTTTTTGCTGTAATATGATTTTCTCATAGCGACCTACGCGCATCGACTG
The DNA here is from genome assembly GCA_039654565.1 of Peronia peronii. Lineage (NCBI taxonomy): Eukaryota > Metazoa > Mollusca > Gastropoda > Systellommatophora > Onchidiidae > Peronia > Peronia peronii. The sequence goes on from JBCEWB010360022.1 coordinate 12,559, forward strand.
GTTATTGCAGCCGATGTAATAATTTAATAAAATTATTCCGTTCTCATGTTCCCGGCCTTTACGATTTTCCCTTACTGTTGCTGTTATAGTTGGTGATGGTGGCGGTTTTCGATGTCTATATTTTGCTAGATAGGGTTGGAATGGATCAATTATTCCGCTGGTAATTTAATTTGATTTTGGCGTAAAAAAATATATGGATGCTGGGAAGGCGCCGGAGATAGGAGAAGGAAAGGAGAGATAGAAATAGAAAAACTTCATTTATTTGTGGCGTTTGACTTCAGTTTGTTGTGGTTACCATGGGTTCAGAATAAATTGGTTCGAGAGAAGCTCCAGCATGGATCGGCACTACTGCTGTACTTTGAAGTTTTCATGTATAATTGAGATAACAGCAACAGGACCGCGTCACCCTTGATCGACTCAGGCAAAGCAACAGAAGTTGGCTTGGCTTTGATGGGCAGTTCCATTGACAACAAGCCAAGATATCTTCATGCTTCGCGAACGGCTGCGATATGCTGTGCTGTTGTTGGAGAGGAACCCAACTCATTAAATAATGACTTAATTACTTGGACCGAATGCCATAATTGTTACGAAGTATTGTGGAAATGGCCTATATAATGCGCATCAAATTTACAAATATAGCCAAACATCAAGGCTGGTTGGAAGTTTTGTTTTAACAATAAGAAGTCATTCTAATTGTGGGATTCGTGTATGGCTTCGTCTCATCTGCCAGCACTCTTTTGAAATGAAACCCTGGCACATGTTTGGTATAATACAGAGAGTAATTATATCCGTATCATATCTCTCTTAAGTTTGGCATTATACTACTGTGACATTTCATGGAGGCTTACATTGGATTCCAACTCATGTCTCTTTCTCTCTCTCTCTCTCTCCCCGTGTCTTTCTCTCTCTGTCCGTCCCTGTCTTTAACTGTTTTAATTTTACCAGCCACCAGTGAGTTACAATGTTTTACTGTTTTGTGTGTGTGTGTGTGTGTGTGTGTGTGTTTTTCCCTCAATAAAATACCTATTGTTGAAGCCATTGCTCCAGTCTACCGTGGCTTCGTTCTAATAATGTTTTCGATAGTATGGCAAAACGTTTGTTAGTTATTGAAATAAATTATGGCAGGAAGGAGACTGGGCATAAGACAGAATGGGACTGAGGATAAGACAGAACGGGACCTGAGGGATCCGACCTCCTGGAGGACTGAGCGACCCTGTTTGCAGATCGCCATTGTTATCTGTTTGTGTAAAACCACGATGATTGACTTTTCTGAGACTCGGCAAATTTGATCCCTCTGAGTCCTGTCCGACCCCAGCGAGTACTAGCCACTAGTGAAGCGTATCAATCAGCCAAACCCTCGGCTTGCAGTCTCCTCGAGTCATCAACCCGGAATGTCCCCGGCCATCTTGTCCCAGGGGAAGAGGACTATCGATTCAGTCTAGAGTTTTCCTTCTTATCTCAACGTGCGGGCCTTGTCTCATTTGTTTGTTCAGAGGACTGCTCTCCTCCAAACTCACATAAATATCTTGTCAGCTCATTTGTTACCTTTAGCTTTGCCAACATACCTCTGATTGTGCATTTCCTCTCTCTCTCCTCTGCGCCATCGTTAGGGTCTCCAGACTGGGAAAGCCGATGAGCTAGGTATTTTTCTGTTTCTTGGTTTTGTAAGGTTTGGGCTGAGGATGAAGTATGACGTCCCGACGTGTCGTTCTTATACCATAGCAAACAGAGGGGTCGGGATGGAAGGAGAGGTAAGAACCAAGAACAACATGTAATTATTTTTTTAACTGGAGGAATCTCTGTCTGTCTGTCTGTCTGTCTTTGTCTTTCTTTCCACCTGTCCACCTGTCTCCATACCTCCCTACCTGTCTGTCTGTCTGTCTGTCTGTCTGTCTGTCTGTCTAACCATCTATTTTTTGTATCTCTCCGTCTTTCTTTCCTCTCTCTTTTCTTTGTCTCCATCTCTCTGTCTGTCTGCCTTTGATTCTTCCGGTTAAGACCACAACGTAAGTATGAGGTTATGTCTTCTTCATCGGAAATTCAGATGGTGTGAGGTCATTTGTCAACTTCAACTATCGGTGGGCTCATGAGTGACAGGGGTTTCTTGAGACAATGACCTTGTTAAGACAGTGGTGACGCTGAGCCCTTTGATGCCTCCCTAATACTCGGGGATCCTCGGCCACAAACCTGGCGTGATTTATCATGTATATTGTATTCAACATCGATTTACCTCTGGTCTGTGTGACCCCTTCCGGAGATAAACTCCTTAGTATTTATGTGTAACTCAGATGATTTGATGCGCATTCATATTCAGGATTTAGCTGGCTTCTGGACTTGATCATCTGTAAATATAAATTTCATTTCAAAGTCTTGATCATCTTCAGACACGCCAAAGATTCAAGCATGTTCAGTTTCAGTCATATTGCCACGGACAAGAAGACCAAGGCATGAATTATAATACCAAATACCGTGTAAGAAATCTGTCATAGCCCATTCGGGCTTGAAACGATTGAGTACCAATAGCACGTTAAGCTAGGGACCAATACTCACACTCAGTGTAGAGCTGATTTTTAGACTCGTGAGTCTAAGGTCTAACACTTTCATCTTCAGATTTCGCCTCATATCCTTGGTGTTCCCCTCCAGACAGATCAGACAATCAAGGCTTTCAGTATTACTCACAATCCCTGAAGCAAGAGGTCTGAGACCGATGGTTGCGAAATTCAAGCCATCACCACTGTTATTAAGAAAGTGGGGTGTCTTACTAGAAGAAAACAGTTAGTCGCATTGAAGGCAGTTGATATTGGTTTATAAGAAAAATGAGTTTTAAGTTGAAGCTAATCTGGGAATTTTGAGATTTTAAATATTTCATCCCACCATTTCGATCTCTGTGAACTGTAAGTACTAAAACTTCTACCCAGTTCTTTCGGTATTAATATTACATTCTTGGAGGAAGATTTTATTACAGTTGCGATATAGCCCACATGGATCTAAAGCTGATCAACAAATTGACCTGATAAAGAACTTTACATCCATGTGAGATCAATAAGAATTCTCTCAAAGAGGGCGCGGACTTCAACTATGTCGTAGAAAAAATAAGTAGGAAGGTAAATATCCATTTCTCCGTGTCTGTCTCGTATAATACAGCGAACAAGGGTAATATTTAAGAAGAATTAGGTTTCACTGCGCTATTATATACTTACCGTCGTTATAGAATGAGATGAAACTAGACCTTCAGACAAGCCTTTGGAAAGGGAAAATCTTTTCAACGCACAACTGCTCGGAAGGCGTGGGCCACAAACACGATATCAGAAAATTATGCTTTATGCTTTTGCAAACAAGTAATATAATAGTAAGAATGATCTTTTAGGACTGAGATATTTCAGTGACATTGTTGGCCGAATAGAGGAGAACACGAAAAGGATGAGCCTGCGCCTCGTGGCTTAGCTCGACTCTGATAAACAAAAGTGAAGGAAGAAAATTGGTCTCTCACACATTTCTCATCGTCCTAGCATAAGGAAGTATTGCTGTATATTAAGCCATGGTTTTTACCATTATTTTCTTATTCGCAGTAATTTTCATGGGTGGATAGATATACGATCACACTTCCTTCTCACAAATGCTGTTTTACATACCTGTGCACGAGCTGCCACTTTATAGCTGCTGATTTGAAATGATAAGACTTTTGCAGCAAACTTGTTGGGAAAATCGTGTCCATGCGGCATACTGTTTAATACTTTATTAATATTGGCGAAACCCTTAGCGGCCTTTCGGGCGGCTCAAAGACTTTATAACATCGATTGAAAAACAACAAAAGATAGATGGTTCAGTGAGTTAATAGTATATCAGTTCAACAAAGTCCATGCTGAGATCAGTCACTGCCTTCTTGATGCACGTAAAACGTTACTGGTCATCTCGTATGGTTTGATTTCATCGGTGATTGTATTGTCGGATCAGCTATATATAGAAGTCCATTGACAGGTAAGATAGACTAAGGCCAGGGCTGTCAGTTTTTATTAGTATGATGTCATAGATCTATCGAAGATATGCCATCTATTCCCCGATGATTTGATAGGTCAGGATATTGTCTGAATATTGCCAGGATAAAAGGGATTCCCTGCCTGCATGTTCGGATTATACTCGCTCAGTAGAAAAAAAGGAAAGAAATGAAAAGAACAACATCGAGTACTATATTGTTATAGTGCACATGGAATGCATTGTGGCTTATAATTATATAAATATATATATACTCACGCAGAGAATGAATAGTGTACGGAAAGAAAACTCGAACATACATGCGATATCTATCCACCCACAGAAAACTGTGCAGTCATTTAGAAACACCTCTCATCTGGTGACGCATTGCTTTCATCATTTATTTGGGCATCATGTAAATGATGATGAGTTATTACATCAATAAGTACATGGTTCTCTGTGTAAGTAAAAAGGTTATCTATTTAAGTTTGCTGCCAGTCACTCAGTCTGTCTGTCTTCCCGTCCATCTCTGACAGAGAAGGAGGGAGAGATACACCTTATTCGTCCCCGAGAAGAATATGATAGAAATGGATTTATGTAAGCTTATAACCGAGAGAAAATCAACCATGCAGCGGCTACAGAGCAACGCAAAGAAAAAAAATCACATAAGTTTAAATTTGAGTTATTAATGTGATCTGTTATTGGAAAGCTTACCAACATAGCCAACGTGCGCTTTATTTTGGTATCACTAAATGCATATACGAACCCTTTTTCTTTCTGAAAATGCCAGCGGTAATACATGTATTCTCTACAACCTCCTTTTCTCTTTGTAGGCCAAAGCAATCTCATTTTATTTTCTGTCTGGCCTTGTCTCTTTTGATCTGTGCCTAGACGCTCACAATGCTATGAACACGTAAATCTATGCCAATGCAGATACAGGGGAGCATTATCGTTTTTGTCTAGAACAAGACTGAAGTATCTGCGACAGATTGAGACAGAATTATCTCATCTCTTCCTCCATCTGACGCAAACCGTCTGCTTTTCTCTTTCTGGGATGTGACACTTCTAGTGCGGGCTCAATTGGCTTAGCGATTATATTTTTGAAAAACACATTACTCTTTGAGAGAGACAAAGAAGTCTTTCTTTCTTTCTTTTCGTTCGTTCGTTCTTTCTTTCTTTCCTTCTTTCTTTCCTTCTTGTTTTGCTCTCTTTCTTTCATTCTTTCTTTCTTTTCGTCTTGCGTAACTGAACAATTCATAATTTAATACCATATCACTCCCTGATTGACACAGGTTTCATTTTCTACCTGGATTCTTTTTTCGTAATGATTTTCTCGAAAGATTAAAGATATTTTATGACTCTTGCATTTTCTTTTAATTTAGCTCAATTTTGGGAAATATGAGCTCAGCTTTCAAGAAACATATTAAATTTGATCGATTTTGCTGTCAAAATGGACGTATCTGTGATGCTTAATTATGATGGGAACGTTTGATCAGATCTATATCAGTGCCCAGCCACTTAAAATCCTCAGACACATATGTCAATCAAACCGTCGGACAGACTTATAGACGAGCTGGAAATGAAATGGCTGGAAGCCGAAGCAGAAAGGTTGACCGGGAATAAAAAGATAAACCATAATTACAACCACTAGAACGGAGAGACAAGATACACACAAGTAGAGCGTCCAAGATATTGCACTTTCGTCGTCAATTTGAATAGGATCTTCATGACGAAAGATCTTACTTAGTGTGAAGGAGGAAGGATGAGAGAGCATTTCCAGCATTTTAATTGCGATACCTTTTAGACACTCTTGGAAACTGCTTGCTGTATCTATAAAATTCATGCAAAAATCACTAATAGTTGTGGGCTTCTTACAGGTCAAGTTAGAAAGCGAGAAATATTAGTCATTAAATAGATTTATTCAGAAATGTCCTGCCGACCACAAAGCTCAGAGGACATGTATCAGCGCCCCTGTGGGTGCATGGACAAATTTCCCTTGTGGGGAAGTAACGGTATACATATAGTTGGAAACAATTCTGTCACGCCCCAATCCTCTACTTCCTCTTATTAATTTGTGTTTATTTCAGAACACAAATCGATGAAATAAAACGTATGACAGAACTTCAATATGGCATTTAGGGCAGAATACCCATTTTGTGCCAATTTATTGAATCCATTCTTATGTTATTTATCTTATGTTATCTTATCTTAATAGAAAATAGCACCTGGAAGAATTATGTGGAAGTATTTCACTTCTTTTATTATCCCCTTAGTCGCTGGAACGCTCTCTGGAACCTACACCGGCCCAGCTCTATTCCTAAGTTCTCCGACCTTATCATAGCGTGCGGATAGACATATTATAGAAACCTGATGATTTACAACGGGGCTGTGGGCCACGCCTAGCCTAGACCTGCAATTCCCATATGATGTATTACCATTTCCGGAAATATTTGCTGAGATACCCACAGTAGCAAGATCCTAATACTCTATTAATGCTATTTTTTTATCGTCATATCTTCAACACGATATAATTATATTACTGACTTTTGTTCATATTCCCGGGATCAGGCACATAATATCTAGGGCATTGTTGGTCGCCTATGTTCTGTGCCCTAGCTGATGCGCATTCCATAAAGAAATATTATAAGAAACTGACATGTGAATTTTGGCAGTTGTAGATAACAGCTGAAACTCATGTTTTCTGAAAATCTTTTTGATCCTCTTCGGTTTTATGGGTCACATGTGCAAATTCAATCAAAACTCTCTCAAATGCAATAGAAAAAGTGTTTAAATATGCGTGGGCACGAGTTCACGAACTGATATTATCTTTCTTTATTGAGTATATTATTCGACAGAGAGAATTTATCATACGAAAAGAGATGAAAAGAGATGGGATGAGTAAACTGTCTTTTGTCGGTAAATGCAATCTTAAAACATATTATTTACCTTCGTTTTTGTTCTGTTCCACACAGAAACCCAATAGTATTCAAATTTCAGTATTTTTAAAATATGGTTTAAGGATGAATCATACTGTTTACTCAGTTTTTATTCAAGGTTTCCAGAAAGAGCGAAAATTTACTCCCACTTCGTTCAATATTTGTACAGTGCAATGATTGGGCCTCCCACCACCATTCCCAGACAAACGCATTGCTTTTTCTACTAACTGTTCACACGAGAAGTGTGCTCTTTGAATCATCGACTTTCGATCAAAATTGTATTAGTTAAAGAACAACAAATTCACGTCAGTTCCGATCGCGAGACGTTTGTTTGAAATGGGAGTCTTTTGTACGAGTGCAGACAATACACTGCGCCTCACTACTACAACGTTTTCTTAATGGTTATCGATCTTTTTTTTTTTCTCAATCAGCCTCATGATTCTGCAAAACATCCATGGTGTCTTCAGAATCCGCCATTTGATCCATAACAAGGAAAACAATTGTTACGCAGTTTGCAGAACAATATGACGTGGAAATTCCGCAGACTACGTTCATGCATGAAGACATGAAGCATTTATTTATTATCGTGAAAGACATTTTTAACTCATACCCCGGTTTTGCCGTTTGTTTACTAACTCAGAGGATTTATTATACGTTCAGGACCTTAGACACTGTTTGCAAGTCTCAGCTCGTATGGTAGAGACGAACCCTGTGTCTTGAAATGCGACTGTTGAGTAGTAAGGTAAACATGAAGGCCGTGCTGCCTGACAGATTTATTGGTTCAAATTTAATATTTTTATAGTGGGGGCCACCTAAATCTGGTATATCTTTGTAGCCACAAACACCATAAAAGTACTCATCCCGTGTGTAAATTTAGTACCACCGAGTGGAGAGCTATAACTTGTGGCCATTTCACGATTTACTGCAGATTTTAGGATTCAATCTGTTTTGTGTCATTTCTGTAAATCATATTTGATGCTACTCTTCGATGGGGCAATCTTATCACCTTCTAAAACGTTCCTCAGATTCCAGTGCGAAACATTTTCCTTTGGTTAGTTACTTTCCATGTAGCATTCTAGGTAGTCCAAGCATCTGTTTTGTTTCCTCCTTTTCATCCTCCCTTCTCTTCCTTACCTTTACGTCCCATTTCCCTTTTCACTTTTCATTTTGATCCTTATAGTCATTTTTTTAAAGAACTTAACTTCAAATGAACACGGATATAAAGTTATTATGGGAGAAAAATATCATGGCTTGCAAATAATGGAAAGATTTAGCTTGATTTACTCTTATTATTGGACGTTGTCTTTGTTTTTTTAACTTTAGCGTCTCAGCTTAAGAAGTGGAATTCCCCTCATTTCCTCCTGTTGAATCTATATCACTAGTCTCCTTTATCTCAAACCCACCTGGCTCAATACAAGACACTTCATATCCCATTCCTTTCGAATGACTAAAACCTCTTTTTTTTTTTTTTTCATTACAGTGAATATGAAATGATATTTCAGCACTGCAGAGATACTTTACTATCCTTACCTTTGCCGTTTCCATCTGAATTAAATTGTCTATTAATCACCTGCTGTGTCTCGTCCATTCTTCACCTATGACTACGTCTTTCGCTGCTACAAAGATTGAGAACTTTTTAAACATGACGTTACTTTTGTACTCTAAATATGTAGATGGATTTAAGAGTGGGGTGAGGGTGAAAAGGAGGAATTGGGAATGGGGGGGGGGGGGGGGGGGGGGGCCCCAGGGGCTTCCC